>MNCI01008443.1:234504-261559 GCA_015680685.1 Gnetum montanum
GCGCAATGGCCCTTGAGATCCTGTTGTGCCAGGAGCTGGTCTGGTGACCATGATAGGGTTCACAGATGTGGCATCCAAATTGGCAGGGACCATGGCGGTTGTGGTTGTGTAAAAGGAATCCATTGATTAATGAGATTGATAGTGACTGGTAATCGGATCTAAGAAATGGGTGGCAACAAAAAACACAAATAGGCTTTCTACCCTGTAGGATTCCAAAGGAATCGTCCTTGCGACCGATCTACACCACACGATTTACAGTAAACTTCCGTAGAGGTATTACGTCTACAGTTTAGGGTATGAATCGCTAACAGGGCTACCCAAAATATTCGGATCGGAGCCTCAGGCCCTCCTTCNATCTACAGTTTAGGGTATGAATCGCTAACAGGGCTACCCAAAATATTCGGATCGGAGCCTCAGGCCCTCCTTCTAGCGCCAGAAAACTATAACGACGGAAAACGTCGGCAGCTGGAAAATACCGAACAAATTCCATGTACACAGTTTTAACCACGGATCCACACGAGGGCTACGCTGGAAAAAAATGAATCCATGGCGCCCTGAACGGTCTTGTCGATCAGACAGGGACTTACTAATTAGTAAACCGATGAATATCTCGTGAAACGATTTGATTTGAGGAATCGCAAAAATGAGGGGAAAACGATGTAGATGAATTGGAACGATGATAACATTAAACATGATAAGAGGAGGCTGACATAAGAGAAACACGTAGTTTCAAGATCTACGCTTTGACTTAAAAAATGTATATTTTGAATATCTCGTTACACTGGGGAGACCCCGATTACTGGATGTGAAGCAAGCACAAAACAACAAGAAAACTGTCCAAACAGAAGTTTGATCTACCTCGTGGGCTAAAGCCGGGATGCAAGGAAGGTCAAGCTCTGACATCTACCGATCAACTGTTTCTGACCAATAGAGTCTTCCCCAGAAGAACGATTACTCCTGTCGCCGGTGCTCAAAGTGAACTGTGCTCTGTTTCTGCCGTGAGGTGATGCTGTCCACAATTGCCAGAGCGCTGCTCTCTGTACCTCTGCTCAAAAGTGATAAGTGCTCCAGTGTTCAGAAAAATGCCTTTGCTTCTCTGATTTGTCAACCCCTGTACCTTTGTCAACTGGGGTATTTATAGGCTGTGACGTCCTATGGAAAAGGCGTAACCTTGATGATGTGTGTCCCGAATGTTTCGAGTATTGTTGGCTTGACCATTTTTGTGTCAGATTTCATGACTACGCACAATACGCTTATTTGTGTATTGTGTGTGTAAAGAATAGATGCACGTTGGGCATTTCCCAACTATCCTTGAGTTATATTACACTCATTCACACTGCGTTGCATGCACGAGTGTAACATAACCTGGAAACAATGGATTCAAGCTGTTTTACGCTCGCTTACGTAGCCGCGTGTAATGAAGCGTAAACGATGTCTAACTTGGCGATGCAATACGCTATGATACGCTACATTGCGTGATGAGCGTATGATCAGCAATCGCACTTTCTTAGACTTTGCCTTTGACTATTCTAGAACTCATTACGCTGCCGTGTGTAACAGAGCGTAAACCTGACCTTGAACAAAAGACTTAGCAAAATACACAAGAAGTTGCATATTACGCTGCTCAAGCTTCTCCCTATGCCGAAGTAACTATCCTTCTGATACCGGACTATGTTTGAACAGAATCACACTAAGCATCATTACGCTACGTTGCGTGATATAGCGTGAACAAAAAAAACATAGAAAGATTAGGAATCTGCACAAGAAGTTGAGGACTTGATGCTACGCGCCTCTTGGTGTTGCTCTGTCTTACTCTCCCTTCTAGAATTCGGACATGCGCCCTTGCCTGAATTGCGAATCTTTGCCTGAGGCCGATCCACAATTTTCACAGTGTTTCACCACATGCACCCCATGGAACAATTTCAAGTAGGACGTTGTCGTGGGCTTGATTTGATCGACCAAGCCCAGTTTGTCCACTATGGGAAATGGGATGACATTGGTAGCAGCCCCATCATCAATGTGTACCTATCAAATCTTGTGTTCACCAATCCAAATTATGATAAACAGGTGTGTTGTTGTCACTTGACCCTTTTCAGGGTCATCCTTAATGGACTCATCACAAAATGTCAACTAGGCTAGCCATGGTTCTTCAGCAGTAGAGGGAAGCATGACAACATGGATTTCTTTCTCTTCAGTTGGCATGTTTTCATCAATTGGGATGGACATTAGCATGTGAACCATGGCCTCACAGTGTGCTGTGGAAGTCATTATCAAGTCATACAGGCTCAAAGTTGTGTTTTTCTACTTCAACACCTGTTTGACCTGTGTAAGGGCATTGAAAAGATCCTGCTTGCCATCTTGTTTTTTGTTACCCTTTTCCTCCTCCATTTGCTATAGAAGATGAAAATCTTGAGGGGGGGCAATTTTAGGTTGAGATGTAGGCTTTCTTTTATGGGAAGCTAATGATTTCATGCATACATTGTTATCAATTATTGATGATGAAGGGGCTATAGGCATTGAGGACAAGGGGGTAGGCTTAGGGGGACCTAATGCGGTGTGTCCCTGGCCTACTTATCCACTAGGCATTCTTCACATTTCTTTGAATGAGGAGGCTATGGTGCAATTTTTGTTGCTTGACTTTGAGTAGCAGAGGGGCTTGGCTCTTTTGGCAGCTTAACAATGAATGGTGCCTATTGTGTCGGTGTGGGTGGTAGTGCAACTTTGAGCACAAGGGGAGCAAGGGTAGATGCTTGACAAGGAATCTTAAGGACAAATGATTGTTGTGACATTTTTGTTGTTGTTGTTGGGGTTGCTACATTATGGGAAGGAACATGCACCACGAATGGTTGCTGCGGTGGTTCTGAATTGTTGTCAATGCCAATAATGTTGATCATGTACCCTGTGTTGTTGGCGTTCAAGGGATCTTTGTAAACATGCATTGATTGATTTTTAGGGTAGATAAGATTGTTGTCATCCAAGATCAATTTTCCTTGATCAATCATTCGTTGGATGTCATCTTTCAATGCTAAGCAGTATTCCGTATTATCACCACATAGTTAGTGGTAGTCACAAAAACATTCTAGCCTGAAATTCTTAGGAACTGGTGGTTCATTGGGCATGGCCAAGGAGGAGTTCCTAGGAAGTTCATAGTTAGGTGTGGTGTTAGCAGGTGTTGTGGCCACCTTTTTGTTGTTGCTATTATTGGGCTTGGCATCATTGGCCATAGTGGCCACCATAGCTACTGCATCCTTGTCCTTCTCTTTTTCTTTCTTGATGTGAACATTTTTGTATGTGAGATAAACTAGGTCTTTGCTAGCTTTAGCTGCATCTTGAATGCTCTTGGTTGAGCAAAGGCTTGGCTAATGGAGTGCAGAGCCATGTAATAGAGCTTAGACTTAATAAAGTTGTTTACCACTCCCTTAAAAATGGCTAACAAGTGGGCCTCAGCGATAGGCTCACATATCTCATTAAAGGTAGCACTCCACCGTTGTATGAATCTCTGTAGAGATTCCAATGAGTCCTACCTAATACTCATGAGATGATCCATTTTGACCTCCAGTTTTAGGTTTTATTTGAAGAGGGCCATGAATTGGCTTAATAGCTCTTCTATGGTGGAAATGGAGGCACGCGGGAGTGCACAGTACCAATCTAGAGCTTTGCTTGTTAGAGACATGGCAAAGACATATATGATAGTGTGTGGCCATGGTTGCAATAGTAAAGATTTAGACCTAAAGGTCATCAAATTTTCATTCGGATCACCCTCCCCATTGTATTTTGTAAATTGGAGAAGTGGCATTCCAAGGGGCAATGTGAGCATAGGCATGGCTAAGCTGATAGGGTCATCATGGTAAAAATCCATTACTTGTACAGTGTGAGAACTGATGGCTTTAAGCTATTTGATTTCTTCAGTTAGGGTCTCAATGAGTTTGAAGGCTTGATCTAGACCCAAGGACATTGCAAATGATTACAGGGCTAGCTGAGCAACCATCGTGTGCAACGCTGTTAGGGTGGCGGCCTATCCCATGGGGGGCACTGTTGGAGCCGCTCTAACAAGTGGTGCTGCATGGGCGATCTACCACCTAGTGGGTTGTGCTATTAGGGTGGCAGCCATTAGTGGCACTATAGGGTTGGTTGCTTGCCCAATTGGTGGGATGGGCAAACGCCCTGTGTTCAGTTGTACCACCTGTGGGACTTGGTACTCTTGGTGTTGAACATATTGCAACATTAAATAAGGTTGCGTAGTAGGGAGAGAAATAGGTGACATCCATCTTGCGATTGAGACTAGGTTTGCTACTGGTGGTGGGACGGGTGCAAAAGAGGAAGCAAGAACGACACTCATGTATGGTTGTGACAAAGGCACAGTATGCATGTATGGCAACATAGCTATGACTGATGTTGGATACGCTGCCTCGATACATTAGGAAAGGAAGGTAACTAGGAGATAGGTTGAAGGGTCCACTTGCTAGTACCTTGAAAGTACAGGATGGATACCCATGGCGGACAAAGGTATGGGCTGTGGTGGGGTTGTAGTGACCGCGAAGGGAGCAGATGAGAAGAGTGCATTTGACCGAGAGACCACAATAGAAGGTATAGATGTGGTGTAGGTCTTGCCACCACCTTCAAAGTGGGAGTCTACGTCTTCTTGCCCATCCTGGAATGCTTCATTATAATGGGACCCTGTGTCCCATTCCCTATACCTACTCACTCACATCAACTGGTTCAACACTCATTAATATGCTTCAGTCAACGAGATGATGACATCAAGAGTAGGAATGAACTCCCTCTCGTTCCAATGAAGTAACTTGAAGTTACGTTTATCCTTGAGTTCCTGGCGGTCCAATGGTAGATTTACCTGGACCTTTATGTAGAGGAAGTCGTATCTCTCCACGTCTTTTGCCAAGCACTCGGATGACATGTGCCATAGTCTAAGGGATTGATGTGGTGCCAGCATTGGGCTAGGTGGTTGCTTAGGACTTGTCACATGTTGGAGAGTGTAGGGTACCTCTAGATCTGAGGTGGGAACAACAGTCGTTGCAAGAATCATTTTGTGTAGTAAAAGTTGAAACTATAAAAAAGAGAGAAGGGTTGAAATTGGGTATGCTAAGGAGTATTGGAAGCTAGCTTCCTCCACTATTACACCTACTATGCTAAGCAAGAGTGTTACATAGAGAGGTTCGATTTGCCACCTGAGAGGTAGGCAACACATGACAGTGAATGGGGTAAAGGTTGTATAGCAAGCGATCGGAGGATTTTGTCCTTCCAGGTTCTAGAGGAACTGTCGTTGCGACTTGTCTACACCACATGAAGTGTAGAGAACCACAAGGGTGTCACGTCTACACTAATAGGTGATGAGGTATAGACAGCATGGAAGATCACCTATCATATGTAGAAAGGGCATAAAGGTCCCTCCTTATAGGTCCAAAAAATGTAGCGACCAGAAACGTTAGTGGCTGGAACACCGAGAGGTCATCGGGCATATAGCCTAACCCTAGATAAATGTGAGGGTTGTGTTGGGGTAAACGGAAGTATGATCATAGCTCCTCAAACTATTGTCAATAGCTTGCTAATGGGGACCTTTCTACTTGCTATTATCCTTGCCAAAGCTAATTGTCAGAAAGCCAAAATGTCAAGATGCCATCCAAGAAGCCAATTTATAGAGAAGTAATTGCAAATGCCGATTGAATGCTCCAAGCCAACAATGCCAAAAGCCAACCCCGCTTGAATGCTCCCTCAAAAAACAAACTCCTTGAATGTTTTTCGCTAGGGTATTTATAGAGTCAAATGTGGGAGAGAAACGTGGTTTGGGCGCAACGTGCCTTGGATCCCACAGAGTGTAGATGTGTCAATGCCATGCTACTGTGTAATGTTAGGTGTGGAAACTACTACACAGTGACCATACCATTCAAGCTACATGTGATAAAGTCCTGTGAACTGCCATGTGTGTTTCAAGAAATGCCAATAGTGAATGAAAAGTGGAGCTTGTGCTCTAGGACTACATCTTCCCTACTCTCATGAGCGGGGTCAAGCATAAGGACAATTTTGGGGATAGCTAAGGGATGCAAAATAGAGCAAGCTCATTGATTTTTCCCTTTGAAGATATGCTGGGACAAGAGTAACTATTGCCAACAAGTTTTGGAGCTAACTAAAGATGTCTTGGGGCTACCACATGAGTGTTACATTCTTTACGCTGCCCAGTGTATTAGCGTAGCATAGACACCCACACACTATGTTGTGTTACACTGCATAGCATAGTGTAGCATAGCTGCTAGTCTTGGAAGAAATCTTGCCTAAAGGCCAAGAATACCAATCTAAGGCCTAGCTAGGCAAGCAACTATAACCCTTCCTTTCATGCTCAAATGTCTTGGGACCTGTTGAGTTCATCCTTGGGACATTTTTAAAGTTTTGTGTCCCAGCTATGCTGTGCTATGCTGCGTAGTGTAGAAAAGCGTAGTAGCCAACGTGACATGAATTCTTGTATGATTTGCAACAATTTATCCAGAAAATTTGCTTGGGGCCTGAGGATGAAGTGGGACAAGTAGTCTTGGAGGCTGAAGTGTGGCCAAGTGCAATCCTCCTACTACAACCACTTGACATATGGCCTTCGAGCGTTCTTTCCTTGCTACGTTGTGCTATGTTGCATAGTGTAGCATAATTTAGCACTCAAATTGCAATGATTTTTGACAAAACTTGCCACATTCTGTTGCATCACATTGCTCATGCATCAAAGATGAAGTGGGGAAAATGCCCTGGAGGGTTGCATTGTTATCAATTTGCATCGATGGTACTCATTCAGTCTCTTTAAGGCCTGCTACGCTATATAGCGTACCGTAGTGTAACAGGCTCCTACAATTAGAAAACTTGCCAAACTATTTAGCTCATCCTGAACACTTTCTGCAACTCCTAGCATGATCCCTGGGTAGACTGCTAGCCGGGTTAAGCATCAAGTTGGGCAAACTAGGAGGTGTAGCAAGCCTGTCAGCCTAGGCAATAGAAAAATTTCCAGACTATAGCTCTACCTCCAGTGCCTCTTTCATGCAAACTAGCCTTGTGACTAGATATCACATTAACTATGCCATATAGGGCATTGTCTACACGGTCCAACGTGACACCATGCTTGCAAGGACCCTTACCCAAATTCTGGGACTACTGAATCATGACAGCCCCAAAATTTATGGTGTTTTAGGAGACTTAAGAAACCTCAAGAGAATGTGCAGGTGGAATGAAGGAGGTATCTCTATGTGGTCCAAACTACTATAGGTATACCATGCATAGAGCTATAAGATAAACTTTGTCAAGTAGTGGTTGAACTGGACATAGCCCAGCATGAGCTCTTATAGGTGAGAAAGATCCACAAGCAATTCTAGGCTTACGCTATTGAATGATGACAAGCACTCATGTGAAAGTAAGAACTAATGCATGCATAGAACGAATAGTTGTAAGCAAGGATGATAGACTTGGAAGTACTACTTCAAAGATTTTATATCTCCACACCTAGCTTCTATATGTTCTTTTCATACTAAGCAAACACATCAAGGGGATTCTTCTCTCAGCCACTAGTCCTAGCATTTCTTAAATAGGTGGCCTATACTCTATTGTAATATAGTCATGATTTGTACATCTATCCATTGTAATCTTCCAAATTGATCATGTAATGTGTCTAGTTTTAGTCTTGTATATTGGGCTTTAAAGCTATGGAACTATCTCTACTAAGTTGTCAAGTATGATAAGTCATCCATTGGTATTTTATAATTTAATTTTAATCCTTGGATTTTGGATATGTATCATGCACCCAGTGTTTATGTATTTCATGTGCATGGTTAAGGTTTCTTCCTCCTAGGCTTGCATTCTAGCCCTTCATTTAACATTTGTTAATTTTATGCATGTTTTGGACTTCTTGGATTATTTCTAGCTTTGTTTGGAGATTCATGGAAGTCCATGACAAGTTTCTTAGCATCTTGACTTGCATCTGGGAAATCTTGGCAAAGTGTTGGTGGTAGGGGTGCACTGAATTCCCTATAGTAATGCATCCCTTATGTCAATGTAGGAGCACTTATGTACCTACTTTGGTGCCTTACTTTAGGTGCTTTTTATTTTGGCTTTTGACATCTAGTTTCATGTGAAGAGTTCTTCTTCCTTTGGGTAAGTAATTTTTTTCCATTTTTTATGTGTGTTTTGACTTGTTACTTTTACAAGTGTGGCTAGACTCTATCAAAGTGCTACCATGCTTATGTTATCCAAAATTGTTTGATTGATACGAAGTCTAGTGTTCACATGATAAATAAAGTTTAGGATATTTTCACTAATAACAAAAAATGAGGATTTTTCCATTATTAATTATGAGGATTTTCTAAAGTTCCATTTGTTATTAATTATGATTTCCATTTTCGATGAAAAAATGAAATATATTTAGAAAGTTCCCATTTATCAAAAAATTTGAAAATATTTTTGAATCTCATCTTTAGTATGTGGAGTAGTATTTCCTCAATGTCTTTTTTTAGACTCTTTTTACATATTTTTTATAAGTATCTAGTTACAAAATATGCTTACAAACATACATATACACTTTGCAACAACTTTAACTAACTATTAATGATAGCATTCTTGGTAACTAACCTCCTTTGTCTCATTCTATTTAATAATCAAAAGTATATAGCTTAGAATCTAAAAATTTTGAAATAAAATTAAAAATAATATAATTAGCCTAGTTCTCACAAAATTAATTTTTGACCAAACCCATTTATGCTTTTATGATAAGAAAAACACAAGTGTTTATCATATATTACACCTATGAAATCTCTACTTCATTTCAATTCAAAAATGGATTTTGTTCTAATTTAATGCAATTATTAAAATATCTACATAAGATAACTTTATTAATATGTGTAATATAATGCATATCATTTCCTAAATATTGAAAAACAATATTCTATCTAGAATAAAAAAATATCAGAAATTTTCTATCTCCCACTTTCTAGCTATGCTAAAACTATCAAAAGCTTAAAAAAATTATGCTTTATAAGACAACAACATTATTCTTGCCTTTTTAGTTTCTTTAATCATTTATCATTCCTTCCATATTTAGTTAATTCCCATTTACTTAATTCCTTGTTAATCTTGATTTTTTTTTATCCATAGTACTAAATTTCATCAATATATCTCAAGGTATTTCACCTATTGGTCCAACTCCAATGGCCTTTAAGATTAATTCTTTAAAGATAAGACACTTCTTTTTGAGTTTTTTTTTATTGTCACCTTTGTATTTTCATTTTTTGCTTATTTTAAACCAAAGTCCTTTAAGTTTCATTCCCTACATTCTTTCTCTTTTTTATTCTTGCAATGTCTTTAAAATTATAATTTCTTCCTTTTGTAGTGTATCATATCTTATCTTGTATTTTTGGTCTCAATGGTATTAAGGGGATGCAAAATCTTCTCATCTACTCCAATACATACAAATCACAAATCATTTTTTTACCAACAAAGTAATACCTCATCAACTTTTAAATATGACTAACTACTTTTTGTATGGATGCTAATTTTGGCTTCAGTTCATGCCTTTTGTTCTAGATGTGGTATTAGAGTAGCCTTGTGGTAGGATCCTTTTCATTCATTCTCCACATCTACCTTGTTGTGTAGGTAGGGAATGTGCTAACAACTCCAAGGGATGTGCTACCAACTCTAAGTTATCTTGCTTCAAAAAAAAATCAAAGCATTGGATATCTTTATCATAACATGACACTTGCATTGACATGAAGCCATAATATCACCTCTAACTTGATATAAAACCATAATGTAAATCCTAACCAACTTTTGGATATGACTAACTCCGTGTAAATGAGGTATGCTTCTCTGCCTTCTCCTCTGGTTCCACCATCTTTGTTTGTATCATCTTAAAGCCACCTTCGCCTAATTCTATCTTAATGTTCATCCTTCTTCTAATTCCATCTAGATCTTCATACATCACATATTTCTGTTGAGACCTGCATAATCTCTCATGATCTCCATGAAATAGATTTAGAGTTGACAAGCATCTATATCAATTATGCCATGGAATGACATCGCTTTTGATAAGAGATTAGGGAACAAAATCTCTCTTTCACATTACGAAACAATTTATCAAAGAACAAGTGGAGGTGCATTACATTTTTGATATGTAACACGTTTCATATCATCCAGCTAAAGCAACATGAAACTTGCTACTGCTACTATGTCCAATGTTGTGTCATTATTCATGCTAGTCTTGTATGTTCAGTTGTGCTTATTATCAATTCAATTTTTAGTGTCTGTGATAAGATTTAGTGGAATAATGGTTTAGTTTGTAGTAGATGTAGATTTGAGGAGTGTGATTTCTACCAATTTGATTTCAAGCTTTGCCTCTAGTCGGCCATCATTTGTAGGTTTAATTTTCATTTGTACAAATTTGTACTATTTTGGTGACAACTAGTTTAAAATTGTGCTTTATACTATGGTATAGGTGTAGTACATGAAGTTAAATGCATGCATAAAGATTGTTTGTAAATTCTAAATCATAAAAATTTTCTTGTATAATGCAAGAGTAGGTCATGATCTTGAAAATTATTCTAGATTACAATTCTTTACGGTTCACCATCACCCATGAATTCCATCTATGTGTATTTGTATTTTGACTTCAATCTTAAAGTCAAGTGCTCAAATTATTCAAATGTGTCTATATTTATATTTTGACTTCAATCTTAAAGTCAAGTGGTCAAATTATTCAAATGTGTCTACTGCAGAATCCAAAGACATCTAGAAACCAAGATGCAACGCATGTATTATGGACATGGTGCCTCCTTTGTGACCATCATCATGTCTTTATAGCCATGTCAACAAAGACATTAAAGATATAAAAAATGTAAATAAACAAAGAAATTATAAATAAACAAAGATCTTGTTCTTTGTATGACGAGAAAGAAAAAGAACTTGTCTAACAAATATCAACAAGAAAGAAAAAGAACTTGTCTAATAGATATCAACAAATTTGTATAGCAAACCTTATTTTCTTGAAAAAAGATTAAGATAATGATGAATTTTCAAAATATCCAAATACAAATATTTTAACCAAATACATATGAGGGCAAGACATATAAAACATTATATGTATTTATGATATTTTAGGAAAAGTTAGGTAGAATATAATTAAATTTGCATTCAAGATTCTAAAAACTAATGGTTGCACACAAGTGAAAGCTGAAGTCTCAAAGTTCAAGGTTTTAGAATGCTGAAACATGGTCATGGATGCATTGGGAGCTTGAAAAAAGTGACAATTGTGGTTGGAAGTGGAGCTCAAGTTGGCCCACATGTTGTATCTATGGAAAAAAATGCAACAAATAGTGGCTGCAACTGTGGGATGTTACCTAGGTGTGAGCTTGCAAAAAAAGATTGTAATATTACACTAAGTCATATTAAGCACCTCTTTGTGATTAATATTTGATGACCTTTTAGCAAAGACTTTGGTTTCTTGGAAATCTTTCGAAGAGATCTTCAAATAATAATTGATAGTGAAATTATCTCATATAATATTGACCTTACTATCTATTTCCTTGAATTAGTGAATGTGATCAACATATATTGTATCTTGTATTCCCTTACTTATTACAAAACTACTACAATACTTTTTTTATTAGAAAAAAAGAGGATTCTCTTGTCCAAAGTACAGATATATATCATAAATATATAACTAAGCTAGTTTTATACATAGATTTAAAAAATTATTAAAATATAACTTTAGGTAATTAAACCTATCTAAAATTTGAAGATGTGATAATACTTTATTAACTCAAGAAAGATGAGTTGTACAAGTGCTTAGAAAAGATTAAATCATTCTTTTCCAAAAATTAAAGTGTCAATAGTAACATAAAATCTAACTATTTTCAATTTTAGTTACTTCATTACTTTAAATATGCTGACTATTTTCAGTTAATTCATTAATCTAGATATTTTAATGAAAGATACTTCCATAAATTAAAGATATTAATTTTTTTCCAAAGCCTTCAACTATCTTTCATCAATCAAAGATGACCAGCAAACAATAGCTTTTTTAAATATTTTCTTTTAACCAGACAGAGACAGTTGTGGTTGGATAGACAGTGAACACAAGAAGGCCCGTCTTCGAGCAGCACATCTGGGAAAACCACATGACCATTGGTCAGGTCAAAAAGTTTTTATTATCAATATAATCAAACACCGAGTCTCACAATATCACAAACCAACCAATCGATTTATTGATTTGACGGCTCACTTATGGATCATACATCCTATAATGTCTTTTTTATTTCCTGTTAAAATAGATAAATAAATATATCAAACCCTCCAACGCGAAGCCCAAATGACAAATCATGTATATAGGAATTCATTACACAAGAACATTTGAATGCAGATGAAAATGAATGTAAAGAGTTGCAGCAGGAGCATAGTCTGGGGGAATGCCATAATCACAATCATCGTCATCGTAGTAGCCATCTAAAACCCTTCCAAAGACATCATTCTTTTTGAATCTCTCTTGTGTCTCCATCTCTACTTCCGAGAAGCAAGAGCTCTTCATATCCATTATACAAGCCAAATAAGTAATCATCTTCGTAAGCAATGAAAATTTGTTCTTTTTGTTTTCTCTTGTCTGCTAACGCTGAATCTGTACACAGAAGCACCACAATTTATAACACGACCATTACCCCAGGTGAGCGCTTTTTTGTATGCATGTTTGGAAGAAAAATTCATGCGGAGCAACAAATAAAAGGATGGCAAATACAAGAGAGTGTATGTGCAGCGGCATTGCCCTTGAAAGTGACACGGGAGCACGACATATTTTACGAGTACTCTACCTTGATCTTAGTGAGCGGCCAGTCTTAACCATAGCATGAATTTTATTTTAAAATGAAAATATGAAATGTTTCTGTAATTGTCCGACCGCGTTTTCCGTGGAGATACTCGACGGGGATATGTCTAAATAAAAAGGCAAAGCCAAGTTGCAAACATTGTTTTGCAGCGTGCATATCCAGGTTTATGTACATGAAGGCAGAAACTAAGGTAGGCAAGAACTAACAACTGTACAGGAAGAAAAGAACCAAGGAGAGTACTTTTCTATGGTTCGAAAACATAATTCAATATTATCCATTAAAAATCAAGCTGATTCCTTTCTCATCTTCTGGGAAATATAATCCAATATTATTCTCACAAAATCATGTTTATGCCTTTGTACAATTCTTAATTATCACAATGAAGTGTGACTAAGTTATTGGTGGGTTGCAATGGTGTGATTATATGTAAGTCTTAGAAATACCAGTATATGATAATACTAGGATAATAAAGATTGTTGTTTGACAAGGTTGCTTAGAATTTATCAAGAACAGACAAAAACTCTTTAAAATTCTTTTTATTTATCATATAGACTTTTTTTTAAAATCTATTCAGGATGTAACGAGGCATTTTCATTTCTATTTTTATAAATTGCCATATTTAACAGGGAAATAAGTTTTTGAAAAGCTAAAATTTCTGTACCCATGAACCTCAAATAACTCCTTGTAAAGAATAAGTATGTTGATTCTATAAAACAGTATTAAGGATGAACAATAAATTTTCCTATAATGTTTTGGTTTTGACCACATTAGGAATAAGTGGAATATTACACCTTTTAATTTTGGAAAAAAAATGTATAACTTACAACCTCTTGCTTGCAAATCCTTATTTGACAATGAGGTAACTAATTTAGCAACGTTTCATTGGCCACTATAATTACCCATTTTGTTGATTTATTTCAAATATAACCTAGAACATTTAGTCCTTTTTTAATGATATTTTAAAAAATCATATTAGGGACATAATAAAATTTTAGCTTCAATTTGAATTTCAATTTTATTTTATGTCATTTTATAAAGGAACTTTAAGGAGTTTTTTGTTCTTACGTAAAGGATAAAGGTACTTCCTTTTTTACTCATCTCTTAATTTCAAAGCTATTTGGTCTAAAATTATAGAAGATATTCCATATCATTTAATCAATTATAAGTTCAAATTCAAAATTTGTTATTCAAGTAAAACAAATTTTCATATTGGATAATAAAAAATAGAGATGGTTGATGGTAATAGGCATGGACATTTAACAAAACTAACATAATAGTTATGAATAAATTCCATATCAATTTAGAAGATTGAATCCATTCAATCATAAATCTATGCATCCAACCCATGATTTGTTCACACCTCACACATGACAACTAATAAGGTTAGGCAAATGAGATAGGTTCGACATTTATCAAGATCACTTTATATGCCATGAATTAATTCTAGATCGCATCCACAACAATGAACAAATTCAACTATAAATCTAAGAAATTAAATGTTCTTAGTAGCCCAACTTACCAATAAACGTTCAACCCTCGTATGTCCATAACTAATAATGATATGCAAAGACAATATGATTTGGTGTGAATAATGTTGGGTTATGTTTACAAAAAATGAGCAAGTACCTACCTTAGCTATTCTATGCCTTATAGAAAGGAAACAACATGATCATTGGATAATCTTGAATTATGTTTCTCAGACAATGAGAATTTGTGTTTAACATGTACATAGAAAACATTGTTTGAGAGGTAGAAAAATATTTTATATTTCCATTTTCAATTAAAGTTCATGCTATTGAAGTCAAAGATCAAAGTAAGGCACATGGTCGAGTATGTTTACTACAACACATATTAAACATATATAAAGTCTACCACAAGATCATTTTCTAAGGAAACATTTTTCATTATAATATTTACTAATATTATCATAGGATGTCAAACATGAGAATCCTCTCATGGAGCTACAAGGGGTAGGGTTCCCCCTATAAAAGAAGTACCCTTAAGGAGATTGTGCATTAGGAAACATGTGATGTGGTCTATTTGTAAGAAACTAAATTGCAATAGTAGGAGATTCATAGGTTAGGAAGTGGTAGATGAGGAGTTGGAGGTTGTGTCTCAACTTTAGGCTATGGATAGGGAGGTGAAGGCTTATTGGAAATAGAGATCTCAAGCGATTTTGGTGATTGGCTTCTGATGATGATCTTGGGTTTTGGGCCTCCTAGGTATGCAATTTTAGGATTTTTGTGTTGGGTCCCTTTGCTCCTTAACCTTTACAAAGCTTTGTGATTTTGTTTCCTATTCTGGTAGACCTATTCTGGTTATGGTCTATCGTGTGGCTTGACTTTGACAGGTAGTGGTTTTAAGTCTTGTGTAATTAGGGGATTCTTTTCTTTCCATTGTATTTCCTTATTGTACATATTTTGCATTAATACATTCTCAAATGTTTCTTAATAAAAAAAAGCCTATAAAGATAATTAAATTTTTTTGGGCCCTAGACATCATCTAGGCATTCTACTATGAAAGCAAGAATCATGGAATTTAAATGTCGATTACTTATATCATTTTCCTTTATGCTTGTATATAAAGGATACATGTATATATACGTAAGGAATAATGAAGAATACTATTACTAGACATTAAATCACAAGCATGGAATGACCCAAAAGGTGGATAATAAGCTATGACTAGAAATGATAAACATCATGATTATTTATAAACATGAATAAAGATCCAATATGTACATACTAAAGTAAGGCATATAATATTTAAAAATAACTTAAATAGCACTTGCATTAAATTTGTCTTAAAATTCAACAAAATGCTAAGGCTTTAAAATCATAAGTTCTTAGAATCTTTTGGAAAAGGATTAAATCATTGATAAAATATGAATACTATGCTCATTGCAATACTAAGTTTAAAATTTGGCTAATAAATACAATGCCTTATTATACTAAAAATAACAAGACAAAAGGGTAGGATCAAATTCTAAGAGATTTATGGGATACTAAACAAAATCTTAATAAAGTTAATAGTTGAAAATAAATCCTCCATTTTTCTTGTCCAATATTCTTGGAAATATGCATGTAGGTATAGATTTGAGTTATAGGAAAAGGGAAATGGATCTAAGATCATACTTAGGCTAGGACAAAATCTAATCTATCAGATATATGAGATTTTAAAAAAAATTTATAAGAAAAAAAAGGAAAAAAAAGCATGTCTAAAATAATATGACAAAAGATATAGTTAAAACATCTTTACTATTTTAGGCTTGTAAACTAGGGTTATGCAAATTGAAGTCTAGGATTCACCAAGTCAATTAGTGATGACTCCTGACTTGCATGTAAGATAGTTCTCCATGAAATTCCTATAATTATTCTAGAGCAATCTTCTATGGTGATTACAAAATANCTTCCTATAATTATTCTAGAGCAATCTTCTATGGTGATTACAAAATAGAAACAACTCAAATATCATCAATCTAGGATTTAATATTTTAGTCACTTCATCATCATATCACCTTAATATTTTAATAATAAAAAATAACAAAAATATAAATCTCTTATGCCTGAATAACACTTTACCATATGGATAGAGTTAACATAAGTGATGACTGGGAAAACAACAACCAATAGCATCATGTTTAACTATCTAAGATTCTAGCCACTTAGGTGGGGTCCACAGAATTTGACGGATCACATGTATACACTTATGATTCGTATGGTTGGACATAGGGAACACTTACTACTCATCATTAGCACCATTGTTGAGAATAACTAGTTGTTGTTTGCTAAGTGTTTTAGATAATTAAATCATAGAAGTTCATGATAGGAATATAATGCATTAGCATTAGAAAATAATACTATTTTATTTATTCAAAGCACACTATAAAAATAAATTAAAAAATATCTTCTTCTCCTCACAAGGCTAATTCCCCAATATTGATGATCCTACAAAATAACATAATAGAATAAAAAATTCAGATAAAGTATCTTAATAACTTAAGGTCATCTACATTTATCCAGATCCATAATAACCTAAACTTCACCTTTATCCTTCACTAGGATGAATAGTTATGGTGGAGAGGCTTGGATGGTAACATTATGTTGGCACTTGACTCTGGCATTTTCTCAATGTTCATTATGGTAGTAATGAAGGTGGGGCTTGAACCAGTAGTCCCAGAGTACCTAGTGATGGATCACCTCTCTTCCATCACCTCTTAAGAGATTACTAATCAATGAAAGCCTAATTTCAAAAAGATAAACTCATACAGGCCTACAATAAAAAAATTTCAATGTTTATGAGAGCTTCCAGATTTTAAGTAAAAATGAACTTCCAGAAGCATTCTATACAGTATCCTCTTGGAAGCTAAACGATCTATAACAAATGATGCAAAATTTTTGAATATTTTTGTAAAACTAAACCCTTTTTGAGCAACTTTGTAATTTTAAAATATGTGTTCAAAAGTTATCTTAATATTATATAAAAGCACTGACGATTTGTCCTGAAGACGTTACTATAACAATATAGGAGATGAAATAAAAGATCATATAAAATACTTTCAACTTTCCTTATTCAAATATTTTTTGGTAAACTTTAATCAAAAGACAAATGACATTCAGTTTTTAACTTGTATATTTTCAGTTACAGAATTCCAGGTTTCCTCTCCTTCCCTCACCTTCGGGTTGACTGACCTTGAGAAGGAAAAGATATAACCCTGAGAACGGAATTCGAAACGCCGCAAAAGAGCTCGCTCAGAGTGGTGACCATCCCGCAGAGAGACGCTTTAGCGCATGAGCGTAGGTAAAGGCAAAAGTGCTGAGGCTGTCACTGCAGGATTCTGTAAAACAATGTCCGTATTTCTTGTGAACTATGTGATATTAATTAATTAAAATATATTGTGTAGCTATGTTTTAAAAAAAAAAAATATTGTGTAATTGGTTGGCAATTAGGCGGTTCGAAAGAAAAGCTGTTTGTTTTTTGTGGAATCACGGCTTCTGGATTATGATTGTAAGGTGGTTTTTGTATCTAAAATTTTTTGAGCATAAGAATGTTCGTGAATTGAATGCATGTTGTGTGTTTTTCTGTTTTTTGTCTTTTCTTAGTTTATTTAACCATTTTTCCTATGGGAAACAATGTTCGGCCTCCGTTGGAAACTTGGAATTGTAATTTATTTATTTATTTTTAACTTTGAACAATCCTGTCCATGAAATAAATGGAGGCTAACTCAATAAACCACATCAATTATATGCCTCACGGGGATTTTATGCAAGTCTAACAAGTCTAAATCCACAACATTTAAGAATCCTTAATCAATTACCTCACCTTTATAAGTATAAAGGATTTATGAGTAGAAAGTTAGTTTGCATTGCTTTGCATGCAAAGATATTTTGATAACACTTTGTAACCTGCTGTTAACATCTTAAGTATATGAGGGGTTGAAATTGACATTCAATGATAGCTTGATAGATGAGAAAGTACATCAAGGAAGTTGTAGTTGTGTTTTTCTTTAAGAGTGTGTAATTAAATGAAAATAGGATGCTTACATGAGGCAAAGCTACTTCTTCATGTTTCTAATATCATTATCATTTTAGATGTTCAAAAAGAGATTGGGCTTGTCCTCAAACTAGAACCTACAACCTGCAAGGGTTGATAATCATTAAGCCTCCAAGTCATAATCTTTTATTATTATTTTAAACTTATTCCATCAATCTAATTAGCTACATAGGTTGTAAGAACCAACACTAGATGACTATCGTTACCTGTTCCAATAAGTTTTGACAGTAACCTTGTCTTCTCAAACAAAGGTAATAATGAAAACTAATTGAATTGACACAATAGTGGGAAAACTAGCTCAAATGTTGGAGAGTGACACAAATGAAACTTATGAAACTTCATATGTTAGGTACTCGAGTCATGGGGACATCATGAAGCATCATTTTGTCAAGTGTATCAATCAATTGAGATATCATAGATGCTACAACTCATCTACATTATAGCATCACCATTGATGCATCTCAGTTGGCTACTACATCATAGATGCAACATCACATCTGCATTGCAGCATCCTCATTGATGCATCTCAGTTGGCCACTATATTGTAGATGCAACATTGCCTTTGCTATAACTTAGCTGCATCGATGCATCCTTATTAATGTAGCCAAATGCATTAACACATCCTTATTGACACAATGCCTATATTTACATATAAATAATGTAGTTGAACTCTTGCAATTTATTTCTATGATCTTAGCAAATAGTCAATGAGTGCTTGCAACATGGGCTTGAGTTAATTGTATGACATTTTATTCAAGTGGCATTATACTAGATACATTTCATGAATAGTAATAAGATTAAGTTTTACTCATATTCATTGTAGCACTTTGATTTAGAATAGCCTTATTTTCAATGCAATTTATTTTTAATGTGCTTAGTTAATATTTACATTTTCATGCACATTAATTAATCGATGGAGTAAGCATGATGAGTTTTGAGTGTAAACACATATTCGGTTGGTAATCCCAGTAGCATTATTGCTTGGTGATGAAGCATCATGGTAGCAAAGCTCTTACATTTTTTTCATTTAGAAGTTAGAATATTTTTTAAGTGCCCATAGTAGGAGTCAAAGAGTGTACAGATCTTTATTGGAGCACTATTGTACATAAGCACTGTCGTGTGTGCAGCAATAAAGATGAGCTCTCTAATAAACCTTGTAACACTTTGAAATTCATTAATTGTTTTCTTTATGAATTTAATATTTTAAGAAAATTCCTTTAATGTCTTAAGTAATTAATTAATTAAGCTAGATTAAATAGTGATTAATTGAAACACATAAGTATAACCACATCAAGCATATGTGTAACACTTGGTAAACCCAATAATGCTTAAGGTTTGATAACCCAGTAGCATTGTACATGTTCTGAATGTGTACAACAAGTGGGAATGGATGCTTATGCTATGATTAGTTTAGTGTTAGCTAGTTAGATTAATTTAGTAATTAATTACCTTTATTCATTATTCTTTATTCTTAGGTAACTTAGAACACAAAAAACATAAAAATGATAAAAATCATATGCCTCAGTTATACTTAACCATATCTTTGTAATCACAAGTGTAACTAGGAAGACAACAATTGTAATGATTAGTTTCACTTTCTAGAACTAGTGTACTTAAAAGGTTAGAAGTCCTTGGAATTCAACTAGATTGCATCTGAACACTTTGTAATTTGTATGGTTGGGTGTGGGGTATATTGTCTACTCATCATTGGCACCATTGCCAAGGACTTGTAGTTTACTATGTATGCTTTCTAGGACTTAGTGAAAATTATTTAAGATCATTGGAATGAACCCTAAGGTTGTAATAATTTGAATAATAATTATTATTATTATTAAAAATTAAAGAAAATGTTATTTTTCTTCTAAGTGAAAATTTCTTCTTATCATAGGCATGATGAATCAAACCTAGTAGTGTCCTAAGAATTCAATGTGGTGTATACTCATCTAGATGAGTTTGTGCCTTATTTCAGCTTCATCCTCCACTAGGATGAACAACTATAGTGGAGAGACATGAAGGTCAATGTTGTGTTGCCAGCTGACCAATTTATTCATGGGATGCTACTCCAAACTCTTAAGAGGTTGGGAATCTAGGATCTTCATGAAGAATACATTGTGTAGGACCATGATTATCAGGACTACCACCCCACGAAAACACAATGCAAAAGAGATCGACACCAGGAGAAGTTCCATGAAGCTATAAAAGAAAAACTGTTCACTAACTCCTTGTTCCTGCTAAACCAAAAAGACAATGCGGATCCTTCCTCTAGGAGTTCTCAACAGGAAGGTTCTCCACCCATTGACTCTAATGAAGGAGGCTTTAACCTGAACTTAAAGTTCACTATCAACAATCTTGGTTTAGACAAAAGTGGAAGTCAAGGCATGGGCTCAGGAAAGCATCATGATGATGATAAATTTGATGATCATGGCTATGATAAGCAAAGAGGAGGAGGGAGACATCATGGTGGTGGTAGTCCTCCTTCCTCTTTGTCCTCATTATTTGCATCTTCTTCTTCCTTCTCTAAATCCAAACAAAAACAAAACTACAAAGGACAAAACCATGATTGAGGTGAATGGCAAGACAACAATGATTGTAGGCCCTACCATGAATAAAGGGGTAGTAGAAGACATCATATGTGTCATCTAACTCATGATGATGATGAACCTTTGCTTCCAAATTGAAGCATGCTAAGCATTATAGAGGTAGCTAGAATTCTCTCTAGGCATGTGAAAGATAGTAGATTCAAGATGTTGGATATGAACAATATTCCTAGATTTGAGGAGGGATATAACTCAGATCCATATATCTATCTTCAAGCCTTTCATCATGCCTATGCCTTGCAAAACATAGAGAAAAATGGGAAAAGACTTGAACTATTTCCTAGGACACTCACAAAAGAAGCAAAAAGTTGGTACTACTATTTAGAGCTGGAATCAATTCATAGATGGAGTATGATGCTTGAGTTTTTTAATGACAAATATCAAATGCATTCTAGAGTGTCCAATTTGATAAAGTAAATCCAAGGCTAGCAATAGGAAACAAATGAACCCATGGATGTAATCATGGACCAATATTATTCTCTTATGCACAAATGTCCTAGCCATGATTATTCTCAATGCGAATAGCTTCACTATATCATAGATGGGCTCCGATCAGAAATGAGAAGAACTCTTGGGGTCTATGACCAAGGGAGACTATTAGAACTTAGAGCCCATTAGATCCAAAGTTTGATTGAGTATTTTGAAAAAGAAAAAGGAGAATTGAAGAAATGAAAAATTACTAAAGAATATAATAGGGACCCTTCCATTAGATAAAGGGAGGCCTAATTCTATCATAGTGCAGAGGATGCACCACTTGATGAAGTGGTGTAGTGAAAAACCTTGTCGATTTAAAAATATGTTTTCAAAATTTTGGCTAAGGTGGACAAAATGTGAGAATCTTTGAATGAATAATTTTGAAGTACTTTAAAAATTATAGAGGAATTTAAAGAGCAAGGTAATGATTGTGATCACAAGAGAAGAAAGGAAGTTGAACGTACCTACCAAAGGGGTAAGGGCAAAGCTACTATAGTAGAAAAGGTTATGGAGTTAAAATCAAATAATGATGGTGGGTGTGACATCTACCAATATGAGCATCCTAAGGGATGTTGCCCTATTATGTCACACTTACAAGAGTGTGGGGTGTACACTTTGAATCCTAGGTTGTCAAGAAGACAAGCACTAAGAAGATTACCTTATCCTTAAGGCAATCCTAGGTAGTTCTACCAACAACAAGCTTATTATCCAACTGGAGCTCCATCACAACTATATGAGTAGTATCATTAGTGGAAACACTCACAATAGTAGGAGATGCCACCACCAAGGCAATAGTACCTTGTTAGATAGCTAGATCCATATGGGTACTATGTTCCGCAACCTATGTCTCCACATGACTCTTCCAATCATGCCTCATTCCAACATCATTATTAAAAATCAAAGTATTACAAAACTCATTCTCCATCTTCTATCAAAAAATCCTCATACCCTTAGAACCCTTCTCATACTTTAGCACATGTCCCTTCTCCCTCAACCTAGTTACCACCTACTCTATCCATGTAGGGTGAAATTCCTGCATAGCTATAACAACATAATACTACCAAAGCTATTAAATTACAACCATCTTTGCAATCAAGTGGTTTGGAAACTAGATCCTATAAAAGATCATTCTTCCAAACCAATAACCTTACAAAGCCCTCACCAACTCATGCAGTTGATCGTCTTGTGTCTCCTTCATCCTCTGCATCTATTCCTTTCAAGAATCCTTCAAACCAAACACCTTCCAAGATTTACACAGTCATGTTAACCCATGTTGTATTTGATTGCATTAAGGTTGGTAGCCTTCCAAGGAAAGAAGTTGATCTTGGAAGTTGCCTCATCTACTTGTAGATTGTTGGAAATAAGCCATGCAAAGCTCTTTTTGATTTAGGTTTTGGTGTTAATTTGATTTCTCACAAAATGTAAAAAGCTTGGAACCTACCTCCTCTTAAGAAGAGCAACATTCATTTAGAATTATCATATTATTCCATCACTATTCCTTTGGGATTTTTTTTGCACATTGTAACCACTGTCAGTTTGTGGTCATATCCTATTAATTTCTTGGTGATCAAGGTCGACAACTACAAAGGGGATTTCCCAATCATTATGAAAAGGACTTTCTTGAGCATTTTTGATGCATGAATGGGCATTAGAGATCTTTCCCTAGAAATTTTTTTAAAAAAATTATTTTGGAAAGATTGAGAAGAAGAGAGTTCCATGCATTACGTATAGAGTTATAGGATGCAATTGTGTGCAGAAATTATGGTCCATCAAAACACATCAATAAAAGCATGTAGAAAATGTGTAGATGAATTTGAAATCCAAAAGCACCTATACACAACAACCATAAAATAGGAGGACACCCAGTTATTGATAGCTGATCATAAAACCAACACACTTTGCATGGAATCAACTAAGAGCTTAACCTGTGCCTATGTTGAAGGCATGGATGAACTAGAGTAAGTTCATTGCTAATTCTCCAATGATGAATCTAATGATACTTATTGTGGAGAGTTAGAAAACCCTAAAAACTTCAAACATGAGCCCTTAGAGTTGAAAACTCTACTTGTTAGCATGAAGTATACTTTCCTTAAAAATGGTAAGTCAGTAATAATCAATGTCAGTCTTGCTTCTAAGCAACAAAAAATGCTAGTAAACACGGTTAAAAAATGGCCAAAAGTCTTTGCTTGGTCATATCTTAAACTCATTTGGAATGATCTTAGGCTATGCCAACATCGCATCTATACTAATTCTTTCATCAAGCCAAAGAGGTAGCCGTAGTGATGGCTAAATCCCAAATTTAAGCAAATCATCAAGGAGGAAATTGAACAACTCCTCAAGGTAAGGTTTATCTATCTAATTATAGATAGTGAGTGGATTAGCCCACTTATAATTATTCCAAAGAAATATGGCAAGTGAAGTGTGTGTATTGACTTTAGGCTATTGAACATGGCAATGTTCAAAGATCATTTTTCATTGCCATTTGTGGACCATCTATTGGATACTATTTCCAAGCATTATTTTTATAACTTTCTAAATGGTTATAGTGGCTATAACCAAATTCAAATCACATTGTAAGATCAGGTCAAAATAACATTCACAATTCCTTGGGGACTTTTACATATCAAAAGATATCATTTAGTTTTTGCAATGCCCCCACAACCTTCCAACACCTTATCCTTAGCATTTTTTACTAGCAGATTAATATTGAATTGGAAGCCTTCACTACATTTGAGTAGGCTCTTGACCACCTTGAGCAAGTTCTTAAAAGATGTATGGAGATCAATCTTTGACTCAATTGGCAAAAGAGCCATCTCATGGTTTAGGAGAGCATGGTGTTGGGGCATAGAATCTAACAAGTAGGGATTGAGATGGACCTTGAAAAGATTAGGATCATCCAAAGAATAATTTACCAACTAGAAACCATTAAAGATGTTTTCTTAATCCTTGGACACATTGGCTACTATCAACAATTCATAGAGAATTTCTCTAAGATCACTAAACCATTGGTCGAGCTCACAAAGAAAGATGCTCCATTCATATGGAATAAGGAATGCAAAAAGGCATTCCAGTAACTTAAGGAGAAGCTCATAGAAACTCTAATTCTACAAGCACTTGACTAGTCCCTTCCATTTCACATCATGATAGATTCATCAAACTATGCCTTGGAAGTTATGCTTATATAGTTGGATTATCATAAACATCCTTATTACATCTACTATGCAAGCTAAAGCATTATGGATGCACAACTTAACTACATCACAATAGAGAAAGAGCTTATGGCAATGATGTATGCCTTGGAGAAGTTTAGGTAGTATGTGCTTGGATACAAAGTGTTTGTGCATAGTGACGATAGATCCATTTACTTCTTATTGAACAAGCGAATAGTGGGCCCCTATGTCATACAATGGTTGATGATCTTACAAGAGCTCAATCTTATAATGGTAGATTGAAAGGGAACTAAGAACATCATCACTAACCATCTATCTTGATTACAATGGGATAACAAAGAGAAGGAGAGCTTGCTCTCTAATCAATTTCCTAATGAACTTCTCCTCGCTAGTGTAATAAATGAACAAGTGCCTACTAAACCAAAATGGTACGATGGCATCCTCACTTATCTGTTCACTCAAGAAATACCAAACGACTTGGATAACTAGAAGAAACAAAAATTTCTTCATTCGGCCAAATGTTTCTTGGACATTAATAGACATCTTTACAAGGTGTGTGTTGATGGCTTGGTTCGTTGGTATGTCCCTAATGCTAATCAACTATGAATTCTCCAAGATTCTCATGAGGGTCCTTATGGGGGTCATTATGTAGGGAGATGCATGACCATTAGGATCCTGATGGTAGGGTATTACTAGCCAATAATCTTCAAGGATTCACACCAATTTTTCTACTCTTGTGAATGCTATCAATGAGATGGTGGGATGACCACTCAAATGGAGAGACATCAATAGTGGATTTAACTACTAGAATCCTTTAACATATGGGGCATAGACTTCATGGTCCCATCATGCCCATAGCAAATGAAAAGGTATACATAATAGATGTTGTTGAATATTGTGTGAAATGGGCAGAAGCAACATCTGTCATTGACTATACATCATCTACTAGTACTTGGTTTGTATAGCAAAACATTGTAAACATGTTTGGTATGCCACATGCATTGATTTTTGATAATATTACTCACTTTACAAGCACCACATTTCACAAGCTCATGCAATGCTTAGGGGTTGAGCTTAAACTAAAAACACCCTACCACCCCTAAGCCAATAGTTAAGCTAAGGTTACTAATAGGGAGATCACTACGATCTTAACAAGAATAGTTAGCAAATATAGGAGAGAGTAGAGCACAAAACTCAATGATTCCCTTTGGGCCTACTACTCCACATGGAAACTTCCTATGGGCTACTCTCCCTTTGAGCTACTGTATGAGAAATTACCAACTCTTCCTATTCAATCTATGCTCCAAACACTTTCAATAGCCTACGACCTTGACTTTTACTTGAGCATACCATAAAAAGAAAGATTAATCAACCTTAACATGCTAGATGAGAATATATTGGTGGCTCTATGTTTGAATAAAATGCACAAAGCATTCAGTAAACAACACCATGATCTTAGGATAAGGAAATTCAAATTCCAACATGGAGATAAGGTCCTTTATATGAACACCACACATGTTCCAGAACGAACTAAGTTCCATACATTATGGGAAGGGTCTTATATCATTTATGAAACCTTGAATTCTATGGCCTTGATGATTTACAAACTTAAGAGCCCAAACAAAAAATAGTTGGTCAACATGCAATAGCTTAAACCTTTCCATGAGCCCAAGCAAGCTAGTGCAAGTAATGTCTCATCAAATGGATAGCCATGCTCAATTTTTCAAATCTTCTCCTTTTAATTTATTCATGGAAGAGATGGCCATTTTCAATAAATATTAAATTAGCTCCTTAGTTTTTCTACCTTTTTGTTTTAGAATTTTTTGTCTTACACTTTGTTGTTTTTATACATTTTTATTTTACACTTTGTTATTTTTCCATTTTTTTTACATCATTAGTACATTTTAAATTTCTTAAATATTTTACAATTTATTTTATATTTTACTTTACTTGGTGTGAATTTTTCTTATTATTTTTTAATAAAAATATTTTATTGCTAGTAAGACACAAAGATGTTGTAGCTATTTGCAAATGGTAGTTTGTACTTAATGTTTTTTATTACTAATGTCTATTTTGTATTTTTGAATTTTGATGACTGATAACTAAGATAAATTTTCTTTTTCCTGGAATAGGCAATGAGTCCACATCATCCACTCATCCACCAGCTCTATGTTCTTCCTTGGTTTTGCAATATGAGGTTCCTTTTTCATTAATGAGACTTTAATGAACTTGTGACTTTGGTAGTTCCAAACTTGGGAAATATTCAAATGGTTTGAAAAGGGTGTAACCTCAAGGGGATTCAACATTCTTTGTGCTTTTCTACTTACTTGAGTGCATAGGTGTTTTCATGGATTTCTTATCATTTCATGTTAACCAATAATAGGAAGTTAATAAGTCTTTGCATGGTGTG
>MNCI01008445.1:4721-30660 GCA_015680685.1 Gnetum montanum
GAGATTTGCCATTATGACCATCCTAAGGGATGTTGTCCAATCATCTCACATCTACAGGAGTCTGGGGTGTATGCACTTAACCTAAGACTCAACCAATGGAAAACACCTCAAAGGTTACCTTATCCTTAAGGTAATTCAAGGCAATTCCACCAACCACTAACGTACTATCCAAGTGGAACTCCACCACAATCCATTNTTTTGTCTGGGCTTTTGATTCTGAAGAAAGGTCTTCTCTTTTTANGCTCCGAAGTGATAGATGATGGAGGAGTGTACCTAGACTCAACTGCTTATTGTTACGAAAGTTTGTCTGGGCTTTTGGTTCTGAAGAAAGGTCTTCTCTTTTTACAGTTGTTAAAACCAATAGTAGGTTGGATATTTATAGCTCTCGCAGCGTTACATTGCTGTGGTTGAGTAGGGAGTTCCCCTTGCATTGTTGAAGCAGGAGGTGTTGTGGGAACTACATGTGGAAGAGGTGCAGATGGAGCTGGAGGATGGTAAGTATGTGGGGTGCCTCNATATCCAACCTACTATTGGTTTTAACAACTGTAAAAAGAGAAGACCTTTCTTCAGAACCAAAAGCCCAGACAAACTTTCGTAACAATAAGCAGTTGAGTCTAGGTACACTCCTCCATCATCTATCACTTCGGAGCACCCTTTAGCCCAACAGAGCTTAACACATACGGTTATGTTAATGCATACCATAACTGACTGGATCAAGGTAGGCCACCTTCCCAGGAAACTAATTGATCCTGGAAGCCCCTTAATCTATTTACAAATCGTCGGGAACAAACCAAATAAGGCTCTTCTTGACTCAGGTTCCAGAGTCAATTTAATATCATGAGAAATGTATCAAGCCTGGAACCTACCCCAACTTAAAAAGAGTAACATTCAACTAGAGCTAGCAGATCAGTCCATCACCATTCCCTTCGGATTGGTGGAGGACATTGTTACCACTATGTGTGGTTGGTCCTACCCAGCTGATTTCCTAGTGATTGAAGTTAATAACAACAAAGGGGACTTCCCAATTATAATGGGAATGACATGGCTAAGTACAGTAGACGCATGCCTTAGGATCCAAGATATTTACTTGGAGATATCTAAGATAAACATTTATCGAAAGATCGAGAAGAGGAAAGTTCCATGCATCACATACAGTGATTCATCGGGTGATGACATGGAGGAAATGCCTCCATGTAACAGGTGTGCCCTTGAGTTTTTGAAACAAAGATGCCTGTATGTAGCAACCACACAACAAGTAGTAGACACCCCATGGTTGACAGCTACTCAAAAGAGCAAACAAATATGCAATGCCAATAATGAAGGCATAGACATGTTGGAATATGAGCGTCGCCAACTCCCACCCCTCAACCTAAGATCATCAATTGGGAGGATTTGGGCACTTCTATGAAATTCAAATAGATGTTCATTATTTCAGATCTCTCCCTTGCAATTCAATCATGGGGGAGATGGCCACCTATGCTAATCATATGGGTCCCTCAGTTCTTTTTAAGTTTTTGTTTTACAACATTTTTATTTTACAAGTTTTTTTCTTACACATTTTTGTTTTACACGTATTTGTCTTACACATTTTTGTTTTACAAATTTCTTTAACTTTTCTTGTTTTTGTTTTACAACTTTCTTTAACTCTTCTTGTTTTTGTTTTACAACATCGTTATACTTTTCCATTTTGTGTGTGTGTGTGTGTCTGTGTGATCCATCCTGTAAGTTTGTCACCCAATAAGTGTTCTGCACGATGGTATGAACTATTTTTCATTGATTGCTAATGTTTAGTTTTTACCTTTAAGTTACGATGTTGACACTAAGGTATTTTCTCCTTAATATGGTATGCAAATGAGTTCACTTCATCCATTAATCCACCAGTTTTTATGGTCTCTCTTGACTTGGAAATGTAAAATCCCTTTCATAATAAGAACTTTAATGAATCAGTGATTGGGCATTTCTCAAACTAAGGAAGGACTCAAGGTTTGAAAAGGGTGTGACTTCAAGGGAACTTGATGCTTTTGTGTTGGCCATTCTCTTGGGTGCTTGGATGTTTTCTTCTTGGGTTTTCTTACTGTTCCGATGTTATCCAATCATCAGGAAGCTGAGACAATAAAAATAAGAAGTCTTTGCATGGTGTGGTTCTCATGCATAAAAACACAAAAAAAAAAGAAAGAAATAAAAGAAAAGTGAGAATTCAAAGCACACCCCTTAGATGAAATCAAGTGGTAGTTGTGCACTAGGATGTGTACAAATAATCAAGGAATCGGCTGCTCATCGCACTTAGGCTAGATTAGCTTTCTCAATCCTTTCCTCCTAGTTAAGTGCCTCAATACGACCACTTCAAGCATGTGCGTTACGCATGGGATCCCAGCAACGATTAGCGTTTGGTAACCACGGTTGCATCAGTTTAGGGTGTGTACGGTAAGTGGGAACGAATGCTAACGCTAGGTAATTTAGACTTAGTTCATTAGTTAGAGTTAGTTAGTTTCTTCAACCCTTTACCTCGATAGCATAGGAGATAAAACATAAAATACCATAAAAATCATATACCTTAGACTTACTTAACCATACACCGTGACAACCACAAGTAAGTCTGGGAAGACAACGAATGATTAACCCCAAGTGTTCCATGGGGCATGTAGGCACTTAGTCTGCGAAGTTCAACAGGATCGCACGTGCTACGCTCGTTTCATATGGTTGAGTGTAGGGGTACATCACCACTCATTAAATGCCTAGGCCATGGATTTTCTTAAAGGAAGCAACCATGCCATATCATAAATGGGCTTCAGATAGAAACAAGAAGAACTCTTAGGGTCTATGCCCAAGGGAGGCTTTTAGAGTTAAGAATCCATCAAATACAAAGGCTAATTAAGTAAGTGGTAAAAGAAGAAGGTGAGCTAAGAAAAAGGGAAGGTGTAAAGAAATGCAACTGGGACCCTTGCATTCACAAAAGGGGGGGTCTAAGTTTGTGACAATGAGGAGGAGGCACCACTCGATAAAGCGGTGCAAGGCAAAACCTTGTTGACACAAATTTTTTTTTATGAAATATTGTCCAAGGTAGATAAAATGTGAGACTCTTTGAATGAAAAGTTTCAAACTATCCTCAAAATTGCTAAGGAGACCAAAGAGCAAGGTAATGGTCATGACCAAGGAAGAATGTCCATCAAAGGGATAAGGATAAAGTTGCTACCATTGAAGAGGTTATGGATTATGAGATTATTGATAATGGTGGATGTGACATTTGTGAATACAAGCATCCTAAGGGATTTTGTCTAGTTGTGTCACACTTTCAAGAATTTGGGGTGTATGCTTTAAATCTTAGATTAACAAAAAGGCAAGCACCCAAGAGGTTTCCTTATCCTCAAGTCAACTGTAGGTAGTTCCACCAACAAGCCTACTATTTGAGTGAAGCTTCACCTCAACCTCATAAGTAGTACTAGCAATGACAACATCCATAGTCATGGGGATGCCACCATCAAGGTAGTAGTACCCTTACTGGTAGCTAAATCTATACAAGTACTATGTTCAGTAGCTTATTTCTTTGCATGACTCTTCTAGTCATGCCTCTTTCTAACATCACTACTATCCTCTTGAGTATTATAGAGCACAATCTCCAAGAGAGGAAGTCCCCATTTTTATATTATCCTCCTCATCCTTTTGCACCTATACCTCCATGCTCAACTTAGTTTCCACCCACTCCATTCATGCAGGGTGAAATTCTAGCCCAACTGTAGCAAAGAAATGCCATAAGGGCTATTAACTTATAGCTAGCTCCCCAGCCGAGTGGTTTGGATACTAAGCCTTGAACATGATTTTTTTTCTAAACCAACAACCCTAACAAACACCAATGGTTGCTAACCCTACTTCTCCTTCCTCCACCATAACATCCTTCAAGATTCCTTCCAAGTGCACACTACCATGTTAACCCATGTGATCATAGATTGGCCACCTTCCTAAGAAGAGATCTAATCCTAGGATTCCTCTCATTGACTTGGAAATAACTAGGAATGACCCTTGTAAGGTTATTCTAAACTTAGGTTCTAGTGTCAATTTGATCTATCATGAAATATATAAAGCATGGAACCTACCTTCTTTATAGAAGAGAAACATTCATCTTGAGTTCGCAAATCAATCCATCATCATTCCCTTAAGATTGGTGAAGGATATTATTACCATTGTCTATGGGTGATCATATCCTACTAACTTCTTTGTGACCCAAGTAGACAATTGCAAGGGGGACTTCCCAATCATCATGGGAAGGGCTTGGATAAGTACATTTGATAAATAGCTAGAAATTAGAAACCTCTCCTTGGAGATTTTCAAGAGAAATGACTTTCGAATAATAGAGAGGAAGTATATTCTATGCATTGCATACAATGACATAGGATGCCACTATGTGCAAAAATTATGGATAGTTAAAAGTACAACAATCATAGCATGCAAGTAGTGTGAAGCTATCATAGAAATTCAAAGGTGCCTATATGTAGTAGCCAAAAAATAGGAGGGTAGCCAGTGGTTGATAGCTGAATCTAAAAGCAATTCAACATTGTACATGCAACAAATTGAGAGCCTAAAAAGTTCCTACATTAAAGGCATGGACAAAATAGAACAAATCCATCGCCAACTCTCTAATGAACCTAATGACATCAATTGGTGAGAGTTGGAAATCCCTGAGAGCTTTAAACAAAAGCCTCTTGAGTTAAAAACTCTACTAGGTAGAATGGAATATGCTTCTCTAAAAAATGGCAAGCTAATCATGATAAATATCAATCTTTCTCCTGTGCAAAAAAAAAAAGAAGCTATTGGAGGTAATCAACAAATGGTCAACAACCTTTGCTTGGTCATATTATGAGTTGACTAGAATTGATCCAAAGATATTCTAGCATTGAGTTTACATAGATTTCTCTTGAAATCAAAGATGCAATTGCAACAATGGTTGAACCCAAATTTGAAGTAGATTAAATAACTCCTCAAAGTAGGGTTCATCTACCGCATTTTGGATAATGAGTGGGTTAGTCCACTTGTCATAGTGTCAAAGAAAGGTGGGAAATGGAGGGTCTGCATTAATTTCAGGCTATTGAACATGGCAACATTCAAGAATCATTTTCCTTTAGCATTTGTTAACCAAGTGTTGTAAACAATTTCTAGGCATTACTATTACAGCTTTCTATATGATTATAGTGGCTATAACCAAATATAAATAGCACCAAAGAGTCAGCCAAAACCACATTCATGAGTTCCTAGGAGACTTTCGCATATAGAAAAATGTTGTTCAACCTATGTAATACCACTATCAGATTCTAACACCTAGTCCTAAGCATTTTCCGATAGCAGATTAGTAGTAGGCTAAAAGTCTTCATGGATGACTTCTCCACCTATGGGGCTACAATTTGAGCAAACCCTAAACCATCTTGAGTAAGTGCTAAAAAGGTGCATGGAGACAAACCTTAGGGTCAAGTAGCAAAAAAGCCATTTGATGATCCAAGAGAACATTGTTTTGTAAGAAAAAATTCCTTAGACAAAATAAGGGTCAGCCAAGGAAATACCAGATAACAAAAAATAGTTAAATATGTGAGGTCATTCCTTGGTCACATTGGCTACTATCGGTGCTTCGTCAAGAATTTCTCTAAGATTAGCAAACCATTGGTAGAGCTAATAAAGAAGGATGCTTCATTTTTCTAGACCAAGAAATGTACGCATGCATTCCAACAACTCAAGCAAAAGCTCATGGAAACTCTAATTCTATGAGTACTTGACTAGTTTAGACACTTTCACATCATGATGGATGCATCCAATTATGCTTTGGAAGTTGTGCTCACATAGTTGGATGATTAGAAATATCATTAATACATCCACTATGAAAGAAAAAGGATTTTGGATGCACAACTAAACTATAGCACCATGGAGAAAGAACTAATGGAAATGGTGTATGCCTTAGAAATTTAAGCACTATTTGCTTGGATACAAGGTGTTTGTGCACACAGACCATAGTGTAATCCAGTTCTTAATGAATAAGCTGATGATAAGCCCTTGTGTCATATAGTAGCTAGTGATCTTGAAGGAATTTGATCTAACAATGGTAGATCATAAAGGGATTGAAAACATGATTGCTAACCACTTGTCTCAGTTGAGATGGAACAACAAAGAGGACGAGAGCCCACTTTCAAAATAGTTTCTTGACAAACTCCTCTTTTACAAAGTAATAATTGAACAAATGCCCACTGAAACTAATTGGTATGATGGCATTCTTACCTACCTTCTCACTTAGGAGATGCCATAGGAATGGGACAACAAGAAGAAATAACAGTGTCTTCACCAAGAAAGACACTTCATGGAAATCAATGGACATTTTTCCAACATGTACATCGATGGCCTTGTAAGATGATGCGTACTTGATGATGATCAACTACATGTTCTCTAAGATGATCATACAGGTTCTTGTGGGGGCCATTGTGGTGGAAGACACATGACCATTAAAATCCTCATGGCAAGATATTACTAGCTAATACTTTTCAAAAATGCTCACCACTTCATTGACTTTTGTGATCACTACCAATGCAATGATGGGATGATTGCTTGTATGAAGGGGCCTTAGCAATACATCCAACCTTATGATCCCTTTGATATTTGGAGCTTCAACTTCATGGGTCCCATCACTCACATGTCTAATGAAAAGGCATACATCATAGTAGCAATTGAGTATTGTACCAAGTGGGTAGAAGCAATGATCATCACTGATTACACATCTTTTATGATTACTTGGTTTGTACAATAGCATGTTGTAAATAGGTTTGGGGTCTCATGTGCACTTATTTTTGATAATATAACTCACTTTATAGGCACTACCTTTTAGAAGCTCATGTAGCACTCAGGGGTTGAACATAAACCAACATTCTACAACCCCCAAGCCAATGGTCAAGCAGAGCTTACTAATAGAAAGAAAAAAAAATACTAACAAGAACTATTAGTAAATATAGGAGGAATTGGAGCACAAAACTCAATGATTCCTTTTGGGCCTATCACTCCACTTGGAAACTTTCTATTGTCTACTCTTCCTATGAGCTTGTGTACAATAAACTACCAACTCTTCTTATTCAAGTAGAGCTCCATACACTATCAACCAATTATGACCTTTATCTTGACCTAAGCCTAGAACAACAAGACAGGTTAATGAATCTCAATGTGCTAGATGAGAACCAATTGGTGGCCTTGTCATCTAATGAAGTGAATAAGGCATTTAATAAAAAACGCCATGATCTTAGAATTAAGAAAGTGAAATTTCAACCAGGAGATAAGGTGTTGTACTAGAATCCCACACATGTGCCACAAAGAATGAAATTCTAAACATTGTGGGAGGGACCTTACATGATCTATGAAGCCTTCCCTTTTGGGGTCATGTTAATTTACAAACCTGAAAGCCCAAATAAGAAGCTTCTAGTCAACATGAAACAAATAAAACCTTTTTGAGAACCTAAGAAAGCTAATAACTACAACACCTCAACAAATGGACAAGCATGCTCAATTTTTTAGATCACCTCCTTCCAACTCAGTCATGGAGGAGGTTGCCATACATGTTGAAATAATTAAAGTGGCTCCTTAGTTTTTTTTTTTTCTATTTTTCATAAGTTTTTATTTTACACCATTTTTAGTACAATTTCTCTTTCTTGAATAAATATTTTATAATTTATTCTATATTTTACTTTATTTGGTTTGGATTTCTTTTATGCTTTTCTTATGTTTTTATTTCTTTCTTTATTACTACTAGGACTTAATGCAACTATAGCTACTAATTGATGGTGGTTTGTACTATAATGTTATTTGACTACTAATGTCTAGATTCTATCTTTAAATTTTGATGTTGATAACTAAGACACGGTTTCTTTTCATGATAATAGGTGGTGAGTCCATGCCATCCATCGATCCACACAACTCTATGGTGTTCCCTTATTTTGAAAGTATGAGATCCCTTCTTAAAATAAAACTTTTAATGAATTTATGACCTTAATTTTTTCCAAACTTGGGATGGATTAAATAGATAGATAAGGGTGTGATTTCAAGGGGATTTGATGCTCTTTATACTTTCCTACCCTCTTTGGTGCATGAATGTTTTCATGAATTTCTCATCATTCCACTATCAACCAATAATAGGAAGCTAAGTCTTTTCATGGTGTAGTTCCCATCCAAAAATCCAAGAAAATAATAATAATGGAAATTCAAATCACATCCCTTAGACTCAATAATAGCTACAAGCATTACTTATGGGACTAGAAAGACATGTTACCCATGCCTAAAGGTCCTCTCTAACTAAGGCCCATATCATTTCTTGCCTCTCTTTTCTTCTCTTTTTGGAATGGTGATTAATTTGTGGGGATATTCTTATGTCTTAGGGAGTGGATGTGTCTAAGAGTATCAATGCAAAGTCATTGGAAGTTGTTGGTTTTAATTCAGACTAAGCATGGACATTATCAGGTCATATTAACCACGAAATCCACAAGGGACTTCATATGATCATGATATAGGACTCCATTCCACACTCTACTTCATCCACCTATGATTTCCATAACTCACCTCATTTATTTTTCTCATATTATTTCAATGTCTTTGTTTGATACAGTTAAAGTTCTTTGATAGTTCTTTGGTGATTTGGTCCTTAACTAACCATAATCATTAACCATCCATGGGGCCCATGGACCACTTGGTTTGAGGACATGCAAAGGCATTAAGGGCATGAGCCTACTATGGGGAGGACCCACTTGCATACTCCTTAGTTGGGTTGGTTAAGTTCCTCATCTCTTAGGCATTTTTGCATTTAAATATTTTATGCTTAACTTTGGTTATGTCTAGTTGTGCACTCCTTCATTAAATTTTTCCAAGCAAAATATTCTTTTTTATAAATATTCTCTCCCTCTTCATGCATTTCATCATGTTCTAGGCTTCTTTGGATTCCTTTGGACTCAAATTTTACTCAAAAATTCCTTGTTTTTCCCTCATTTTTAAATGTGCAAAATTTTTACAAGTAGCTACATCGATGTGACCTCATCGACACAAAATAAAAATTCTATATATGTGTACAAAAATGTTTCCATTTTTGCACATTTCTTCCAAACACACGAGGAGTTTTTGCCATTCCAAGAGCCTAGAGCTTTCCAAAGTCCATATCTCATAAATTGCTTGTTCAATCCTATTCTTTAGTCCTATGGCTACCAAAGATGAGTTCTACATCATGGGGGCCACAAATCTTGAGTTTCTGATGAAAAAATTTTCAAATATTTTCTAACTCCCACAAGGTTTAATTAATAAAATAATATTAAAATCACTAACTCATGAGAGTTAAATGTTTCCAACAAACTCTAGTAGCCATCTAAATGAAATAATGATAAAATAATAGTAAAATAATCAAATCTACCATGATCACAACTTAACCAAGTGTAAATAATCCAACGAGATAAGCTATTTAAGTATTCCAAAGTCACACATTAAATGCTAATCCTTATTCATGCCATGATTACAAATGACACCTAGACTAAGGGATAAATGAGGATAGGAGCTAGGACCATCCCAACCGAGGGATAAGCAACCCAAAACTAGAAGGGGCCAACAACCAAAACAACCCTAGGAACAAGTAGCCAAAATGCATGCAATAGGACCTCTTTGAGAGGAGCCTAAAGTGGAATCTATTCAATAGATTCATGAAGTTAAAACAAAGCAATGCCACTAGGATGAGGCACTAGGACCAAGGCCAAACCATGAGGTCACCTTAGCAGATGCCTACCTAAGGAAAATCAAGGCTAAGGAGATTCGACATTTGATTCTCCAAGAGTTGAACTTTGGTACCTTCTTGGACATCACTCCAAAAGAAGTCAAAACTTAGTTGCAGACTTCTCCTATGTGGCCTACCGTTACATCTAGTGGGGAATGGTACATGGGGGAAACCTATCTCTTCTAAAAAAATAGGTAGCCTAATGCCATATTGAAAATCAAGAATATTAGTGTGTCCTACTTAGTGGAGTGCATCTCTCAAGCCTTCAAGTTACTAGGCACTAGGGCAACCTTGGCAGAAATCTCAATGCAAGAGGACCCAGAGGTAAAAAAGAAGTGGGTCTAATCATGCTATGGAGTTGAGCACAAAGAATATGATATACTTACAAAGGCAAAACAAGCATACTTCAAGATCATGGCCTACCACCTCAATCCAATGGTAAGGCCAAGTAAGGTGACAACCTTCTATGCCCATGCATGCACCACTTTAAACAGGAAATTTCTAGTCAATCTCCTATAAATAATCTATCTTGAGATAGAGAAGTGCTTCAAGGAAAATGAGTGTGGGAGAAAGTCACTCCCCTTTCTATGCTTGATTTGAAAATTGTGGAAAATGAGAGGAAAAGCCTACTATTCAAATGACATCCTTCGACATGCTGCTATTGCCTCTTAGGTAGAAATGATGAAAGATAAGGTGCCTAACAAGATTCAAGAAGAGAAGTGACCACCACCACTTCTTGCTCATGAAACAACATTAAAGACTTGTGCTACCATGGAGCACATGCAAAAACTATGTTAGAAACTTCTGCAATAGTAGTAGGTAGGATCAAGTGGTGATTCCTCTATCTATCGATCAATCCTAAGTCACTTGAACAAGGTCACTTGTACAATCAATTGGTTGAAGGACATGATGCCAATGCTTTTTCCCAAAAAATGCAAGCACCTCCACACTCAAATCCTAATGCTTGAGAGGTAATGATGTCCATTCCAGGATAAAATTAATTTACATAGATCTTTAAAAATTCTACTACCTTCTCGATGTGCTTGGAGGAAGGTGATGGAACAACTATCTTGGTGATGTAGCACCAAGGACATGAAACAATGGCCGAGGTGGTGACTAATCAAGTGGATGAAGTACTCAATACTATTGTAGCCTTTGTACCAGATATTTGTACACTCATAAATGTGCAAACGTCTATAGGAGCAACAAGTGGAAGGTTCAACATGGCCTAGCATGAAGAATTATTGGAACAACTAGTGGGGACTAGGCAATAGGCGACTAATTCTAAAGGTCTTTGACCTTCTAGATGACATCACTGCAACTAAGTCAATGCTCTTGGATGCTAAGAGCAAGTACCTCATCACCAATGCCCAACTGGAGGTAGCCATAGTTGAAAATTGGTGCTTAGCTACTAAAGTTGTAGAAGTAAAAGAACACTTTGCTAATCCCACAATTCTCAACTAGGCCATAACTAGAGATGAAGCTTTTCTATGATTTCAAAAAAAACTTAATGTAGCCAAGAACACTAAGGAAACCATGGGCTTTGATGAGCCCATAGTATCAGCAATGGTAGATAACATTGAGAAAGACTTATTAGAGATTCACAAAGAGACTGGAGTTTTGACCAAGGACAACTATCACCTACACAATGTTGAGGTCCAAAAGGATTAGATGGTTGAATATATGAGACAATAGTAGGAGCAACTTCCCAAGGTAACCATGAACTTGATGAGGCTAGCAACAAAAAATCACAATCCCTTGATGGAGGAGGTATGTGCACTTTACTAGAAATTAGCAATTGAGATAGTCACCTAGAAGAATGAAGCTCTCAAATTTGAAAAGGTCAAGAACCATTATAAGGACTAGGTTGGCCTTCAAAAAGATATCAACAAAAAAGAGATCAAACTAGGGAAAGCAAAAGTCAATGAGATCCTCTAGTAGCTCCAACAAGAACATGACATGTGGGAACCTATCTTTGATGGGCTAAACATGTACAACAAGGAAAAAATCTACCTTAAGAAGTTGCAAATCAAAGAGATGATGGAGTACATGGAGCTTTCCAACCTCCGTTATGCAAACTTGGTAGTGCTACCTACTAAGAGGTTAAGATTAGAACTAGAGAAGCAGTGGCTAGCTCATACTTATTGTATGAGGCCAAGTTCAACCATCATAAGGAGACAAAGAAAAAGCTAGAAATGACTAATGCTGAACTCAATGTTCTTAGAGAGCACTTCACTAATCAACAGTCAATAGCTAAGAACCTGGCTCATAAGATAAATGACTATCGAGAACTACAAAACACTATCAAGGCATTCGATGTTGAATGTAAACAATTTGCAACCTAGTTTATTAATGTAAAAGAGTTATTCCCTATAATGTCCTATCCATGGGATGTTCCTTTACTAACCCACATTGGTGATGTCACATGGACCATGTATGATCCCTAGAGTAAGGAGGAGAAGATGAAAGCATTGTTGGATGCTTTTATCTTTCACCATTAGTTGCAACTATAGTAGGACAACCACAACTACTATAGCCTCAACCACAACAACTACGTGCACCATAGACAAGAGAAGGTAATTCAACATCTTAGGAATGTCCACCACCTATGACTAGATGCTTTTCTTCTCATCTTCAAGCTGCTAAAGGGGCTTTGCTATTAATTTCTGTAATAGTGTTCAATTTTTTATGTCATGAACACAAATTTTTGTAAAAGTTGTAAATTCATACACTTGGGCATGTAGTCTAAGTTGAGTTAGTGTGTCTATTAGTTAGTAAGTCAATAATCCCATACCTTCCCAAAAATTTATAAAAATCTTGTTCCTTACTTTATTCACTCAAGGAAAAGTTTTCATTTAGTCATGGGGGTATGATGAGTCACAATTGATTGGACCATGTTAACGCATGATTTTATGCATCAACATATACATGTCAACACAGTGTCTTCTTTTGCTTCTATAAATGTGTAGACCCACTGCATTTATGGCATTCATTTTTATGTAGCATAATGGAGCTCTTGCAATTTGTTTATTTGAGAGTTAGAATATTTTCTAACTACCTGTAGTAGGAGTTGAAAAGTGTACAGATATTTATGCAAGCATTGTTGTACTTAGACACTTCAATGTGAACGACAATAAAGATGAGCTTTCTTAATAAACCTTGCAGCACTTGGACTTAGCATAATATTCCTTAATGCATTTACTACATATGTAATTTATTTTAATGCATTTAATTAATTAATTAATAGCAATAAATTAATACACATAAGTATGACCATCTCAAGCATATGTTAATGCTTGGCAATCCCAGTAGTGTTTACACTTGGTAGGTGAGTTAAATGAAAAATATAAAAAATGATACAAATCATATACCTCAATTACACTTTACCACACCATTGAACCTCACAAGTGGAATTGGAAAGAAAATGGTTACATCCTTGAGATTCACTACCTAGTTAATGTGTACTTAGAGAACTAACATCTATGAAATTTGACTGGATCACTTAGTGAACGCTAGTGATTCATATGGTTGGGCATAGGGACTACTCGTTGCTCATGGCATAGGAATCAACTCATGGATTCCATATAGTCTAGCTATAACCCATACATTTCTTACTCCATCAAATTAAGTACCATTATCAAAATTCTAAGGCCTTCTAAGAATTACATCAACATAATCAATTGGTAGCACATTACATTTCACAACATCCTAATAATTCCCAATCTTTAATTTGAAGACACATTGGTCTATTACCTCTTGAGATAATTTTTTAGATAACCAATGCATCCTGCAGGGTCAAGGATGAGGATTTGTTACTAAATCAATCTAGTAACTTCCTTAGAAGAAATAAAATTTTCTTGGTCTCCCTAATTCATGAAAATTTGAATCTGTTTCCCACCAAGCAAACATCTAGACTCAATCTGAAATAACAATTTTCTTGATGGATGGTCTCCTCTATTCACATTTTTCATAAATGCAAATTAATTTAATTCAAAAACTTATCCAATTTTTGGAGCACTAAGATTACCTTTCTAAAGAGATTAGCTTGATGTATCCTTCACTTCCATGTTTTGTACATCCTTTCCCGTGGCTTCCTTATGAAGTGGAAATTCTCATTGCTTGCTCCCTCACTCTTCACATTTGAAGCATTGAATCTTGGATTATTTTCTACCTTGACCAGTTTCTCCTTTACCTTGGTCCTTCTTGGCCTTGTCCTTCTCTTGCTTCTTGTTATGGCTGTCATCTTTTTCTTCAAATTTTGATTTGAATTCCTTTTTTGATTTAGATCCTTTGTTCTTCCCCTATGAAGATTGTTTACTCCTATTCCCAAATCCATTGAGTTTTTTTCTCTACCTTGAGTAGTAAATCATAAGCCTCATTAAGGGTTTGAGGCTCATAGAAAGATAACTCTTACTGATATGCCATCTTGAGACCTTTAAGAAATATTGAAGCCTATACATATTTCTCCTAGTTTACCTTATCTTGTTGGAAAAGTTTACAAAATTCAATGCAAAAATCCTTGACATATTCATATTCCTATCTAAGGAATTTGGGCTTCATGATTTTCTCTTGTCTCTATCAAGATTATTCAAATTTCCATTTCAACATGTATTTCATCGAATATCAATCCTTGATAGGTTGACCATTTTTCCTCTCATAACTTTTGGATTCTTTTCCCACCAATTTGAAGTCATACCTTCTATTCTAAATTCATCAATTGGTATCCTCAAATGATTTGGTACCTCTTCTAAATTAAAATGCTTGCTAAGTGCCTTTAGTCAAGTAGCAAAAGCATTGGTACCATCTACACTATTAAAAGTCTTCAATTCCACATAAGAAAGTCTTGCATCATTTTTGAATGCTTTGGAAAGTCTTGCTTGATCTTCATCATTTAATTTTCCATAAGAATAAGAAGATGTTTATGTTGGAGATCTTGGATTTCTAACATGAGGATTTGGATTCTCTTCCCTTGAAATCCTAGGATGATGTGTTCTCACACTCCCATAGTTTGAATGTTATTCCTTCTCATCTACTCTTTCTCCACCAGGCTAAGAAATTTCTTCATCACCATTGGAACAAGAATTCTCATCACCATCATGAGTTTGAATATCATTGGGACTTGCAATCACATCTACCTTAGCATTGATCTCATCCAATCGTTCAACCATCAACTAAAAGGAAGATTTCATTCTCTTCATGTATTTGTTCAAGGACTAAACATTTTTCTTCTTAAGAGCCATTTAAAATAGATATAAAAAATTCAAAACCAAATTTTAAATAACAACAAACCTACTCTCTAATACCAATATTAGACTAAGGTCACTTTAATTTGCTTTAATCCTTTAAAACACATAGAACCTAGATATTATGCAAGATAATTCAATTGCTAAAAATAAGAAAACTAGCTATCTTCTATTAAACTAAAAGAATATTACAGATACAATAGAGACCAATCTATAGAACACAAAACATTCACCCACATGATGATATTGTAGAGCATGTGGTTTTACAAACATACACATGATCAACCTCAATGAAAGACACAGTCAATCCAAATATCTTTCTGATACAGGACAAAGATCCAAACATAGATGTCTATGGCTAATACTGCCATACATAGCTAACCACCAAGAGGTACATGACTCTCATGCAATGTCACTTCCAACTCTCTTGCCAAAACATGCAATACAAATTTAATATTTATCAAACATAAAGATAGAACACTAGGAAAATATTTCTCATATTGAACTTGACATTCCTAACTATTTTCTATCTTAGAACTACCACTTTCGGACTTTCCATAACAAAATAAGATGTCTCTCTATAAAATCCATTATTCAAGAAAGATGTCTACATGCAAGGTAAAATGGCTCCTTTGGAGACAAGATGTCTCTCCTAGGAACAAGATCTCTACACCACTAGGAAGAAATCTCCTCTAACATCTCATCTTTCAAGTAAGGCATCTCCCAAGTCACCAAGACATATCTTGTGATATCTTAGCTCTTAGGAAAGACATCTACAAAGGTCCAAGATGTCTTCCAAGTTGTCAAAACCTTTATTCTTTTACCTATAGGGATGAAAAGGGATTTAGAAGAGGGGTCCATAAACTATGTATAATCATAAAACCAAAGACAAAAGCAAGCCTTAATGAAATGGAAAATATTACAGTACATCATTCTTTCCTTCATGTTGCAGCAATAGTAGGCATTCAAGTTTATTCATCTATTACTATTTCTAATAACTCATGATATGACCATTGTGATTATGCCTTCACTAAAATGAATAAAAACCCCCTCATAGTGATTAGTCTCAATATCAAAATAATAGGGTTGAATGATAATCTCATTCAAAGAATGAGAATATAATTCTAATAGCACTTTCCAATATGCTCGCAAATATGAATTTAGTGGTTAGGATTAAAGAATTGATATACATATGAATGTGTTCTTTCAATCCTAAAAAGTAAAAGGAATTGAACGTGTGAATGTTATACACTCATTATGTACTGGTCCTTAGATCTTAATTTTATTTTTTAAATAAAGTGTAAGCACATTCTACTAGTGCTTTGTTGCATGATAAATCTATCTCTCATCATCCTATGTCTTACATTAGTAGTTTAAACTAACTACAAGATGAAGATTATCTATAAAAACCATATCATTTATAGTCCATAGAACCTGGTGGTGAATCCTTGATCAATTGTTTATGATGGATAGAGACCTTGCTACATTGGTGCTTGAGTCAAATGATTTGCTAGTTAAGCTTTCCTAGTATCAAAGTGTATACAAGGATAGAAAATATATGGCAGCATTTCCTTATGTATATAGCTTTTTTATAAATGTTGGTACATCATCACAACATGTTATTACAACCTCAAATGTTTTTGTAATTTTAAATTCAAGCACATATATTAAATATGATGTAAATGTTGTTATGGTTGAAACCATTTACCCTACTAACAATAAATTTTTTTACTTGAGTTTTTAAAATATCAATTATAAAGTTGTACATCTATGTTGACATCCCTAAATTTGGAAAGTTTTCCTTTCCATGTTGTTGGTGGTGTTTTCTATTTAGTGTTAAGTATGTGATATACACTAAATATTTTTTTGTTATTATTAATATTATTTTTGGGTTTGATACCCCTCCAACATATCATTATGTTCATCTATATTTATTATACTATATTATGTTGGCTATATGTCTTTGGGTGTACCTATATTTAAATTATTTTTGGTTTTAACACCCTTCATAAATTGGTAATATAATATAGAAAGTACATTTTAAAAAAATCAAAGGAAGTAATTAACAATCTTATATGGTATTTGATGAGTCTTGATATTGAACTCGCGACATCGGGCCCTCGATATCGAATATGTGATATTAGAGTTGCCAAAGCGATATTGAACATGGAATATCAGAACTTGTCTCATTGCCTATAAATAAGAGATAGGGGCACTTGGTTTCGTAGTTAGTTTCTTAGTCCCTTAGCCAAACCCTTGTAGTTTTCCCTTTTCAGAGTTACAATTATTTTTGAGTGTCCGTAGTACGAGTCATAAAGTGAACGGAGCTTTATTTGAGCATTGTGTACCAAAGCATACCTTGTGTCCAAAAATAAATATGAACTTCTTGATAAACCTTGCAACATTTAGAATAGCCTAATTATTTTATTTAAATGTTATTTACTATTATTTGCTACTCTCATTAGTTAATTAATGTTATTTTTATTGAATTGTTAATTATCAACAAATTAGCACACTCAGTACGACCACTTCGAGCATACGTGAAACACTTGGTAACCCAGTAATGACTAGTGTTTGGTAATCCCAGTAGTATTACACTGGTTCAAGATGTGTTTGGAAAGTGGGAACTATTAGGATTGGTTATAGCCTAGTTGATTAGTTAAATCAAATTAGTTACTCACTTATTTCATTTCTCCATTTTAAGCATAGAGAACATAAAACATAAAAAGTATAAAAATAATATACCTCATGTTTACTTAACCATACAATTATGCCTTACAAGTAAGCTTGNCAATCATGTCTCCTTCTTCTTATGAGAGTGCTTCACTGCCTAGGTTTGACACCAAGAACAATCAAAGGTAGAGTGTACAAGATAGTCTGCCAGTACCCTAATAGTTTCACTTGGTATACACCCATCCTAATGAGTATATACTAGACTTTACCTTTATCCTCCACCAGGATGAAAAACTGTGTTGGTGTGATTTATAAGGTAACATAGTGTTACCTCTCGATCGCTCAATCCCAAGCATGCTTCTTCGTGCTCTCACAAGAATTGGTATGCATCACTTACAATCGGAGTACATTGTGCATGAACAAAATTCGAGGGATTATCAACCCACAAAGGCACAATGCCAAAGGGACCTACAATAAGACAAATCTATGAAAGGAAAGTGATCTTAGAATGTCCCGTATGTCCTAAGTGAAAACGAGGGTGGTGAACCTACCTCGAGAGGTTTTCCACAAAAGAATGTTCCTCTCATTGACTTTGGTTAAGGATTTGTGTATCATAACCTTCACTCAACTATTCATAACCTAGGTTCTAATACCAACAGACACAAAGGGTCCAGAAAAGGAACATGAACACATGACAATGAAGAACATTTCGATCATGACTGCGATCGAGGTCGCAAACACCAAAGAGAAGATGATAGGTGTTGTCATGGTACTAGTCCTCCTTCCTCTTTACCTTCATCATCTCCTTCCCCCTCTCCTTCAGGATCTAAATGTAGTTGCAAAGGGAAAGACCATGAGGATAATGGTTAGTGAAATAGAGATCATAGAAAAAATAGTCAAGAAAGGGGATGAGGACATTCTAGAGAAACACATCACAAAAGAAGGGAGAGTAGGGAATAGCATAGGCCTCATAGACATCATAGACAATACAATCATGATAAACTACTACTTGCCACCCAAAGTATGTTAGATATATTAGAGGCCATTAGAATCCCAACAAGGCACCAAAAAGATAATAGGATCAAAAGACTAGACATGAATAACATCCCACGATTTGAAGGGGGATACAATGCTGATCCTCAAAACCATTTACAAGCATTCCACGATGCATGTGCCTTGCAAAACATAGAAAACAAGTGGAAAAAACTAAAGTTATTTCCATAGACACTGATCAAGGAAGCAGAAAGCTAGTACCAATCCTTAGAACTAGAATCCATTTGTCGATGGAGTACCATGTTAGAGTTATTCAACGATAAGTATCAAACGTACTCCCAAGTGTCCAACCTGCGTAAGCAAATCCAAGGATGGAAACAAGGAGAACAAAAACCCTTGGATGCTGTCATGGGTTGATATTATATGTTATTACATTGTTTCCCCGACCATGGTTACTCACAAAAGGAACAACTATGCCATCTCATAGATGGGCTTAAGTACGAAACACGAAGAACCCTTGGGACTTACGCCCAAGGAAGGCTATTCGAGCTCATAGCCCACAAAATACAAATATTTTTGGAGCAAGTTGCTAAGGAGGAAGGTGAGTTAAGGGGAAAAAAAAGTGCAGATGAGTACAACAGAGATCCTTCCCTCCGAAAGAAGAAAATTAGATTTTGCGAAGATGAAGAAGAGTCACCACTTGATGAGATGGTGAATAAAAAGACCTTGCCCATTCAAAAATTTACATCAAAAGTATCAAGAAAGGTAGATAAAATGTGGAACTTCCTAGATGATAAATTTTAAACTATTCTAAAAATAGTAGAGGAGTCTAAAGAGTAAAGTAGTGATCGGGACAGAATGAAAAAGAAAGAAGCTAAGTATGCACATAACAAGGGTAATGGAAAAGTTGCCATCATTAAAGAGGTTGTGGATTCAGACACAAAAAATGATGGTAGATGTGAGATATGCCAATATGACCATCCTAAAGGATGTTTCCCAATAGTGTCACATCTGCAAGAGTCTAGGGTGTATGCACTAAACCCATGATTAAACAAATGGCAAGCACCTAGAAGGTTACTTTATCCTCAAAGTAACCTAAGGCAGTTCCACCAATCCTTGACATATTATTCGAGTGGAGCCCCACCATAATCAAATGAATAGTATCAACAATGAAAAAATCCACAATCATGGGGGATGCCACTACCATGTTAAAAATACCCTTATCATCATCCTGACCCATACAGGTATTACGTTTAGTAGCCGATCTCTCCACGTGACTCTACTAGTCATGTTGCTCCTCAACCTCACTACTAGATTTGTGAGTACTATAGAACTCCTTCTCCTAGAAGTGATATTCCACATATGTACTATCCTTCTCATTCGATTGCACCTCTTCCACCCTTAGCTCCATTACCACCTGCTCCAACTATGTAGGACAAGCTTCCTACCCAGCCTTAGCAATGTAACGCTACAAGGGCTATTAATTCTCAACCTATNACCTAGCCTTAGCAATGTAACGCTACAAGGGCTATTAATTCTCAACCTATTGTTGGTTCAGACAACCGATCAAAGAAAAGACCTTTCTTTAGAACCAATAGTCCAACCAAGTTTGTACAACTACAAGCAGCTAACTCTTCAAACGCCTCACCACCATTTGAATCTTTGAAGCTTCCTTCGAACCAAAGACCACACTCAATGCACATTATCATGTTAACTCATGACATCATTGATTGGATCAAAGTTGGCCATATTCCTAAGAAATTCTCTAATCCTAGAAGTCCTCTTATATATTTACAAATTTTTGGGAATGAGCCTTGCAAAGCTCTTTTGGATTCAAGTTCTAGTGTTAACTTAATCTCTCAAGAAATGTACAAATCTTGGAACCTACCTTCACTAAAAAAAGTAACATTCATTTAGAGTTGGCTGAATAGTCCATCACTATCCCATTAGGATTAGTGGAGGACATTTTCACCACTATTTGTGGGTGGTCATATCCAGTTGATTTCCTAGTGATTCAAGTCAACAACTGTAAGGGGGACTTTCCAACCATAATGGGAAGAGCATGGCTAAGCACGATTGATGTGCACCTAGGAATACATGATCTTTCCCTAGAAATATCAAAAGAAAATATGTTTGGAAAGATCAAGAAGAAGAANTGATATCGCATACGCGATATCGCAGTGAGGACACGATATCGTGGCCCATGCAATATCGCGTCCCATTAGTCATNTTATGCGATATCGTAGTTTGCCACCATTTCTATAAATAAGAAGCATCTCTCCCTTGTTTCTCAATCTAGATCTAGATCCTTAGTGAAACTCTAGTAGTTTTACCTCTCTAGAGATAGAATAATTTCCATGTGCCCGTAGTAGGAGCTCCAAAGTGAACAAATCTTTATTCGAGCAAATATTGTATCTGAGCATAAGTTTGTGTACGGAAATAAAGACGAACTGTTGGATAAACCTTACAGTGCATGGAATAGGNTTTTTTAGTGAAGGTAGGTTCTAAGATTTGTACATTTCTTGAGAGATTAAGTTAACACTAGAACTTGAATCCAAAAGAGCNAAAGTTAGTTACTTAGTTTCTTCACCCTTTACCTCATTAGCATAGGTGATAAAATAGAAAAGATATAAAAATCACATACCTCAAACTTACTTAACCATACAACCATGACAAATACAAGTAAGTCTAGAAAGATAATGAATGATTAACCTTAAGTGTTCCATAAGGCGTGTAGGCACTTAGTCTACGGAGTTCAACTGGATTGCACGTGTAACGCTTGTATTTGTATAGTTGAGTATAGGGGTACCTCGCCACTCATCATTGGCGTCGTTGCTGGAGACTAAGTTGTTTGTGCGCTAAGTAGAACATAGGAGATTATCCACATCGTTGGTAGCATAAAAAAACCCTTAGGGTTAATTAAATGTAAAATTACATAATGGTTAATCAACACACTGAATAAGACACAATTTCTTCTTCTTCGAATAAGAGCACTTCACCACCTAGGGATCACACAAGAGACCATCGGAATTCTAACACACATAATTGAGAACCGCCAGTTCCTCAAGAGTATCAGGTAGTATATACTCATCACGATGCATATATACCCAATTTTACTTTTATCCTCCATCAGGATGAACAACTTCGTTGGCGAGACTTGCAAGGTAACATAGTGTTACCCCTAGATTGGGTAGTCCCTAACATGCTCCTTCATGCTCTTGCACAGATAGGCATGACGGAATTATACACTGAATACGTTGCAGAAGATTATGACATAAGGGATTACCACCCCACAGTAGCACAGTGTCTAAGGGACTTGTGGTAGGAGAATTATCACACATTGTTGAAGGGCAAGGGCCCCCGTAACGCTTCGCCCATCATAAGAGAAATTGAGGGTGGCAAACCTATCTCAATAGGTTCTCCATGAAATGATGTTCCCCCTCCTAACAATAGTGAAGATGTGGGGTATCATAACCTATGCTCCACAATACACAACCCTAGTTTTGATTCCCACAAATACCAAGTGTTCATAGAGGGAACACAAGCACAAGATAAGGGTAAGCATTCTGATCTTCATCAAGATTGGGGCCGTAGCCACCGAAGAGAAGGTAAGAAACATCAACATGATGATGGCTCTCCTTCTTCTTCCCCTTCATCACATCATTCACCCTCTTCTTCCACATCAGGACATAGTCACAAAGAGCACAATGGTGAGGATAAGGGTAAGCAAAATAAGAGACCTCGACAAGAGAGTCAAGAGCAAGGACAAGGGCATTCTAGAGAATCAAGGCATGAAAGAAGGGAAAGTAGGGAACCACGTAGGCATCATAGACGTCATGAGAGAGATGATCATGGTAAACCCCTACTAGCAACTTGGAGTATGTTAGACATTACGAAGGCTGTGAGAATACCTACAAGGCACCAAAAAGACAGTCGAATTAAGAGACTAGACATGAATAATATCCCATGATTTGAGGGGGGATACAATGCTGATCCGCATAACCACTTACAAGAATTCCATGATGCCTGCACCTTGCAAAATATTGAAAATGAGTGGCAGAAGTTAAAGTTGTTCCCTAGGACACTCATAAAAGAAGCAAAGAGTTGGTACTGGTCCTTAGAACCGAAAACCATTAGGAGATGGAGTACAATGTTAGAATTGTTTAACGATAAATACCAATCATACTCCAAAGTGTCCAACTTGCATAAGCAAATCCAAGGATGGAAGCAGGGTACTCATGAACCCTTGGATGCTACCATGGGCTAATATTATGCATTGCTACATCGTTGCTTGGGTCATGGTTACGCACAACGGGATCAACTCTGCCACCTCGTAAATGGGCTAAGACACAAAACTAGGAGGACCCTTGGGACATATGCCCAAGGGAGATTATCTAAACTTAGGTTCCATGAAATTCATTGCTTGTTGGAGCAAGTAGCTAAAGAATAAGGGGAGCTACAGAAAAGAGAAAGCATGTAAGAATACAACCGCGATCCTTCCCTCCAAAAGAGGGGAGTGAGATTCTATGATGAAGAGGATGAGTCACCACTCGAAGAGTTGGTGAATAGAAAAACCTTACCACTTCAGAAATTAACAACGAAAGTATCGACTAAGGTAGATGAAATATGGAGCTCCTTAGATAGTGAAATTGAAATTATCCTAAAAATCATAGAAGAGTTTAAGGAGTGAAGTTGTGACCATGATAAGAAAAAGAGGAGAGATTCAAGCCATGCACGTGACAAGGGTAAGGGAAAAATGACTATTGTCGATGAGGTTGTGGATTCGGACACAGACAATGACGATGGATGTGAGATCTTCCAATATGACCATCCTAAGGGATGTTGCCCAACAATCTCACATCTGTAAGAGTCCGGGTGTATGCACTCAACCCAAGACTTAACAGACGGTAAGCACCCCGTCGGTTACCTTATCCCCAAGGTAACCCAAGGCAATTCCACCAACCATTAACATATTATCCAAGTGGAACTCTACCACAACCTATTAGGCAATACCAGTAGTGGAAACACCCACAGTCATGGGGGATGCCACTGCCTAGACAACAATACCCTTACCGGCAACCAGACCCATATGGCTATTACGTGCAGCAGCCGGTTTCTCCAAGTGACTCTATGGGTAACGCAACCCCACAACGTCACTACCAAGTTTGAGAGTATTTTATGACTCCTTCTCCTCTACGAGATGCATCACATACATACCATCCTCCGAATCCATCCGCATATTTTATGCTGATAATTCCACTACCACCCGCTCCAACAATGCAAGGAAAACTCCCCACTCAACTGTAGCAACGTAATGCTACAAGAGCTATAAACCTTTAACCCGTTGCTGGTTCTAACAACTACACAAAAAGAAGATCTTTCTTTAGAACCAGGAGTCCAAACAAGCTCTCACAACCACAAGCGGTTAAGTCTATGACCACTCCTCCAACAAATAAGGCTTCGGAGCTCCCTTCAAACCAACAACAGGGCTCAACACGCATAGTTATGTTAACACATACCGTTACTGACTAGATCAAGGTAGGCCACCTTCCTAGGAAACTCTTTGATCCTAGAAGCCCCCTAATTTATCTCCAAGTCACTGGGAATGAACCTCATAAGGCTCCTCTTGACTCAGGTTCCAGAGTTAACTTAATATCACGAGAAATGTATAAAGCCTAGAACCTGCCTACACTTAAGAAGAGCAATATTCAACTAGAGCTAGTTAACCAGTCCATCACCATTCCCTTGGGATTGGTGGAGGACATCATTACCACTGTGTGTGGTTGGTCATACCCAACTGATTTCCTGGTGATAGAAGTTAACAGTAACAAAGGGAACTTCCCAATTATAATGGGAAGGACATGTCTGAGTACAATAGATGCATGCCTAGAGATCCATGATCTTTCCTTGGAAATATCTAAGGAAAACATTTATGGAAAGATCGAGAAGAAGAAAGTTCCATGCATCACATATAGTTACTTAGAGGGTGATGACACCGAGGAATGCTCAACATTTCCTGCATGTAACCAGTGTGCACTAGAGGATAACATACAAAGGTGCCTATATGTAGCAACCACTCAACAAGAGAACACCCAGTGGTTGACAACTGATCAAGAGATCAGCCCACCAACATGCATGGAACGAACTAGGGGAACAACTCATGCCCACAACAAAAGCATAGATACATTAGAGTATGAGCGTCTCTGACTTCCACCCCTTAACCTGAAAACATCAATCAGGAGAAGTTGGACACTTTTAAGAAATTCAAATAGGCGCTCGCTATTTCGGATCTCTCCCTTTCCATTCAGTCATGGGGGAGATGGCCACCTATTACATATTTTTGTTTTGCAGATTTCTGTTTTACAAACTTCTTTAACTTTTCTTGTTCTTGTTTTACAACATCGTTTATACCTTTTTCATTTTTTTTGTGCATGTGTGTGTGTGTGTGTTATCTATTTCATTAAAGTTTGTCATTTAATAAGTGCTATTAATGATGGTATGAACTATTTCTATTGATTGCTAATGTTTGGTTTTTATCTTTAAGATTATGATGTTGATACTAAGGTATGGTTCTTTTGATATGACAAGCAATGAGTCGACTTCATCCATACATCCACAAATTTCTATGGTCTCTCTCAGCTTGGAAATGTATAGTCCCTTTCTCCAAAAGAATAAGAACTATAACGAATTGGTGACTAGGTATTTCTCAAACTGACGAAGGACTCAAGGATTGAAAAGGGTGTGACTTCAATGGAACTTGATGCATTTGTGTTGGCCATTCTCTTGGGTGCTTGGATGCTTTCTTCTTGAGTTTTCTTACCATTCCGACATTTCCACATTATCGGAAAGCTAAGCAAATAAAAATAACAAAGTCTTTGCATGGTGTGGTTCTCACGTATAAACACACACAAAAAACAGTGAGAATTCAAAGCACACCCCTTAGACAAAATAATCATTTGGGCTACACGCACTGGTTATGAAACTAAAATAGCATGTTCCCTTTAACTAAGGCCCTTCTTGCATCCCATTCTCTCCTCCTTCATTTCGTCGGAATGGTGGTGGCTCTTTGGTGAAAGTATTCTTGTTACTTCAAGTGGATGGATTGGCCGAATGCATTAATGCAAAGTCACTAAATGTGGTTTGTTTGAGGCCAGACTTGGAATGGGATCTACTAAGTCACATTAATCATTAACTACACAAGGGGCTGTACACCACCTTATTCTTGGGATTCCATTCCATTCTCTTCTCTCCATCCTTCTCTCCATTG
>MNCI01008445.1:31472-159716 GCA_015680685.1 Gnetum montanum
ATGGCATTAAAGGTATGAACCTACTTTGGGGAGGACCCACTAGCATTTCTATTTGGTACATTAGTTAAATTCTTTCCTTTAACATTTTTGCAATCCACTCTATTTTGTTCATTTCCATCTTGACATCCATTTCATCACCGTTATAGTTGTCTCTTTTTCTCCATATTTCTTGTTCTTTATTCCTTCTCCATTCTATCACTACCAGAGGTTCACTCTTAGTCATGGGAGTCTGGACCCAAATTATTTTGATTTTCTCCTAACCCCTACACCTTCGGTAGTCACCATGAATATATCTCTAGACCCGTATCAGCCATACCATAACTCAGCCAATGGACCTTTCACCGAAGCAAGGTATTAACTGCATTGTGATTCATTTACCCTTGCTAATATAAAGACTGTGTTTTATGTGCAAATGGAAATCATACAACAACGAATTGGATCTGGAGGGAACATCTAGAATGGATCGGTGCTAAAGCAGCTATGCAAGGAACGAGATGGATGGCGTGCTTATGGATGGACAAAAAAAGGCACAATCTTTGTGTTGGCAATAGCAAAACTTCTTTCTCTCTCTCTCTTTCTCAACTGCCAAATAAGGCTTTATGTTAAATGTATAAAGTGTTCACTCTTGTTGTTGTGAACACTAGTTTTATCATGTTCTGTAATGATGATCCGTTCACATGTCGTCCCATTCACCATTAGTTCCATTCAAGTTAATAATCTCATACCTTCCCAATATTTTTTTAAGGAACTCGAGGATGAGTTTTTATTCAGTCATGGGGGTACGATGGGATGCGATATCGCATGGGCCGTGATATCGCATCCTCACTGTGATATCACGTACACGATGTATCGTACGCGATATCGCGTATGCGATATCACAGTCCATTGCCATTTCTATAAATAAGAAGCGACTCTCCCTTATTTCTCAATCTATATCTAGACCCTTAGTGAAACTCTAGAAGTTTTACCTCTCCAAAGATAGAATAATTTCCATGTGCCTACAGTAGGAGCTCCAAAGTGAACGGATCTTTATTCAAGCAAATATTGTACCTAAGCACAAGTTTGTGTACGGCAATAAAGATGAACTATTGGATAAACCTTGCAGTGCATGGAATAGGATAAATAGAACTTTAATTAATGTTATTTACTACTTTCTTAATTAATCTCTCTCAACCCTCAACACTCCTAAGTGCATTCAGTACAACTGCTTCGAGCACATGCATTACACTTGGTAATCCCAACAACGAATAGCGTTTGGTAATCCTAGAAGGTTGCATCGGCTTAGGGTGTGAATAGTAAGTGGGAATAGATACTGATGCTAGGCATTAGAACTTAGTTTCTTCACCCTTTACCTCATTAGCATAGGTGATAACACAGAAAAGATATAAAAATCACATACCTCAGACTTACTTAACCATACAACTGTGACAAATACAAGTAAGTCTGGGAAGACAACGAACGATTAATCTTAAGTGTTCTATAAGGCATGTAGGCACTTAGTCTGCNACTATATGCATAGAACCATTTGAGAGCTTGACTTGTGCTTATATTGATAGCATAGATGCATTAGAGCAAGTCCATTGCCAACTTCCAAGTCCTAACATCGAAAATATCAATTGGGGGAAGTTGAAAATTCCTTATGAGTTTAAGCAATAGCCCCTTGAGTTAAAACCCTTGCCCACCAGTATGGAGTACACATTTCTCAAGAATGGAAAATTGGTAATCATTAACACTAAGCTCGCTCCTCAACAAAAAGAAAGACTACTAAAGCTGGTAAATAAATGGTTGAAAGCCTTTGCTTGGTCATATCCCGAATTAACTAGAATAGATCCTAGGATATGCCAATATAGAATTTACATAGACCCATCCATGAAGCCTCAATGACAACCTCAAAGGTGACTGAACCCAAAGCTTAAGCAAGTGGTTAAAGAAGAAATTGAATAACTTCTAAAATCTAGGTTCATCTACCCCATGGCTGATAGTGAATGGGTTAGTCCATTAGTCATTGTGCCTAAAAAGGGAGGTAAATGGAGGGTATGTATAGACTTTAGGCTGTTAAACATGGCAACATTTAAAGACCATTTCCCATTGCCATTCATTGACCAAGTCTTAGATGCCATTGTAGGGTATTGCTATTATAGTTTTCTGGATGGTTACAGTGGGTACAATCAAATTCAAAGAGCATCAAAAGACCAATCCAAGACTACATTCACAAGTCCTTGGGGGACATTTGCATATAGGTAGATGTCGTTTGGCTTGTGCAATGCCCCAACAACATTTCAATATTTGGTTCTAAGTATATTTCAGCAACAAATAGGGAATGGTGTGGAGGTCTTTATGGACAATTTCTCCACCTACGGAGTGGACTTCAAACAAGCATTGGACCGATTAGAGCAAGTACTAAAACAATGTGTAGAAACTAACCTAAGGTTCAATTGGTAGAAAAGCCACTTAATGGTCCAAGAGGGCATTGTATTAGGGCATAAAATTTTACAAATAGGGATGGAGGTATATCCTGAAAAAATTAAAGTCATCCAAGGAATCACTCGTCAACCTCAAACTATAAAAGATGTATGATCATTCCTTGGACATATTAGTTATTATAGACGCTTCATCGAGAACTTTTCAAAGATTGCAAAATCATTGGTAGAATTAATGAAGAAGGATGTATCCTTTGAATGGACTAGGGAATGTGAGCTAGCTATCCAAACCTTGAAATAGAAGCTCGTACAAAACACCCATTCTACAAGCTCCTGATTAGTCCAGACCATTCCATATAATGATTGACGCATCTAATTTTGCTTTAGGAGATATACTTACATAGTTAGATGATAAAAAATGACCCTATTACAATCACTATGCAAGTCAAAGTATTGTTGGTGCATAGCTCAACTACACCAGAATAGAAAAAGAGTTAATAGTTGTCGTGTTTGCACTACAAAAATTTAGGCACTATGTATTGGTCTATAAGATATTTGTACACACGGATGATAGTGCAAGATGGTTCCTAATGAATAAACAAATGGTGAGCCCTCGCATCATACGATGGCTCGTGATCTTACAAGAGTTTGATCTTACAATGATTGATCATAAAGAAACTGATAATGTTGTTGCTAATCATTTATCTCGGTTACGATAGGACAACAAAGAGGACGAATATTCAATTTCTGACCACTTCCCTGATGAAATCCTCTTTGCAAGTGTAATAAACAATCAATTAACTATAGATACAAACTGGTATAGTAGCATTCTTACCTATCTTCTCACACAAGAAACACCACAAGGACTAGACATTAAAAAGAAACAACAATTTCTTCACCAAGCCAAATATTTCATGGAAATCAATAAACACCTTTATAAGGTATGTTCCAATGGCTTGGTCCGATGGTGTGTTCTCGATGTAGATCAATTGTGAGTTCTCTAAAACACTCATGAGGGCCCTTGTGGGGGTCATTACATTGGGATATGAACATCCATTAAAATCTTGCTTGTAGGATATTATTGGCCTATGTTATTCTGAGCTGCTCATCATTTCGTCCAATCTTGTGAGCACTACCAACACAATGGGGGAATGACTGCTAAAATGAAGGGTCCACAATAATGGATTCAAGCTTTAGAACCCTTCGACATATGGGGTATTGATTTTATGAGGCCTATCACACCAATGTCCAATGGAAAAGCCTACATTGTTGTTGTTGTTGACTATTTTACAAAGTGGGCAGAGGCAGCCGTTGTTATTGATTGTACATCATCTACCGCTACACTATTTTTTCAATAAAATATTGTAAATAGGTTTGGCATGCCTCGTGCACTTATTTTTGATAATGGTACACATTTCACAGGTGCAACCTTTCAAAAATTAATGCAATGCTTAGGAGTTAAGCATAAGTTGACTACACTATATCAACCTCAAGAGAATGGTCAAATCGAGGTCACCAATAAGGAGATCACAAAAATATTAACACGAACCATTAGCAAATATAGATGAGACTAGAGCGCCAAACTGAACGATGCTCTTTGGGCATATTGCTCCACATGGAAACTCCCTATAGGCTATTCTCCCTATGAGTTAGTGTATAGTAAACTTCCAACACTTCCAATTGAAGTTGAGCTCCATACACTATCTACAACATGTGACCTTAACCTTAACTTCAGTCTAGCACAGAAATAACAATTAATGAACCTTAACTTGCTAGATGAAAATCAATTAGTCACCCTATCATCCAATGAATTTCACATGACCTTCAACAAGCAACGTTGTGACCTAAGAATTAGGAAAGTTACATATCAATCAGGAGATAAGGTTCTTTATTGGAATCTTGCACATGTACCACAACGAACTAAATTTTAAATGCTATGGGAAGGACCTTATATCATTCATGAAACTTTTCCTTCAGGATCCATGATGATCTATAAACCTAGAAGCTCGAATAGGAAATTATTAGTCAACATCCAACAAACCAAACCTTTCCATGAGCCTAAAACAGGCAGTACTAACACTACCTCTATTAATGGACAACCTTGCTCATTATTTTGAATCTCCTTCTTCCAACTCAGTCATGGGGGAGATGGCCACCAATGCTAACGACTTTAAGGCCTCAATTTCCTTTATTTTTTTTTTTTACACATTCTTCATCTTTACCTATTTTTTGTTTTACATCATCATTAACATTTTTACTATTTCTTTCTCTATTACATTTTTTTTGAATTACTCCCACTCATCGTATAATAAGTGCTCATGATGGTGGATTGGACTATAATGGTGTTGATTGCTAATGTTTAGTTTTTACCTTTTACTTTTAATGTTGATGCTAAGATATGGGTTCTTTTGATAAAACAAGTAATTATTCCACATCATTCGTTCATCCATACAACTCTATGGTCTCCCTTTGTTTTGGAAATGTACTGTCTCTTTTTCTAAGAAAACTTATTAATGAATTGGTGGCTTGGTTGGAAAGATCCAAATGGATTGAAAAGGGTGTGACTTAAAGGGGATTCGACACATTTGTGCTAGCTATTCTCTTGGGTACTTGGATGTTTTTCATAGGTTTTCTGCCATTCTTCTATTGACCAATATTAGGAAGTTGACTAAATCAAATAAGTCTTTTCATGGTGTGGTTCTTACTAAAAAAAACTGGTGGGAATTCAAAGCATACCCCTTAGACATAATAAAGAAACATGGACTACAAGAACTAGTTATGGAATTGGAAAGACATGTTACCCATGCCTGAAGGTTTCCTCTAAGGCCCTTTCTCACTTCCTGCTCCTTTGTTCTTCTCTTGTTGGAATGGTAGTTGCTCCATAAAAGCATTCTTGTTACTTCAAGAGGATAGGTTGGTCAAGTGTGTTGATGTGAGGTCACTAGATGTGGTTAGTTTTAATCTGGATTTGGGTAGAATTTTATTAAGTCTCCTTAACCACACAATACACAACAAACTTTACACAACCTTGATTTTGGGGACCTCATTCCATTCTTTCTTTTCTTTTCTTTCCATATTTCTTCCCATATTTCGCCTCATTGCTAGTTTTATGATTAGTCTATATCTTGGTTGACACATTATTATTCTTTGGTAAACTCTTGTGAGTAAGTTCTTAACCATTGTCTCCATATGTCATTCCTAGAGCCTACGGACTCTTTGGTTTATGGGTTTGTTAGGGCATAAAGGGCATGAGCCTGCTTTGGGGAGGACCCACTGGCATTCCTTTTTGGAGCAATTGTTAAGTTCTTTCCCTTAAACATTTCCTGTAATCAACTATTTCTCATTTCAACGCATCCATGACATCCATCTTTGTTTTTTTTATTAGCTTCACCATTTTTATTTCTCTCATCTTTCTTGTTCTTTCATTTTCCACCCTCTTGCTACAGAAAGTTCGCTCTTAATTGTGGGGGCATGTTGCAAATTTTTTCATTTCATTACTTATCTCACCCCTACACCTTGGGTAGTTATTAGTTACAAACCTCTAACCTAGTATTTGCCATATCCACAACCTAGCCAAGGTGCTTCATATTGAGGCAAGGTATCAATTACATTATATCTTATCTATCCTTGCTAATTCGTGACTATGTTGTGTGTGTAGATGGTGATCACATAAACAATGGACTAGGATAGGATGGAGCACTCAAGATGTGCTAGAGAAAAAAGCATTTATGCAGGGAACAAGCTTGATCATGTGGTCGTGGATGAACAATGGTGTGCACATTTTTGACATCAGTAGCAACGTGCTCATTTTCTTTTCTCTCTCTCTCTTCAAGTTGTCCAATGAGGGTCTGGATGTCATCTATGTATAATGTTGACCACAATGGTTATGAACACCAATGCTGTAATATGTTTGTCAATTTTTTCACTAGGCACTTTAAGTCTATCATTCCATGTCATCATCAGTTGTTGTTCAGTCAATAATTCCATACCTTTCCAATATTTTCTAAGGAACTCGAAGACAAGTTTTCATTCAATTGTGGGGGTATGATGAGTCCCGATAGCTTAATTATTTCATGTAAATGTTATTTACTATTATTTTCTACTCTCATTTAATGCTATTTTTATTGAATTGTTAATTATCAACGAATTAGCTCACTTAGTACGACCACTTTGAGCATACATGGAACACTTGGTAACCCTGTAACAACTAGTGTTTGGTAATCCCAGTAGTGTTACATTGGTTCAGGATGTGTTTGGCAAGTGGGAATGGATGCTAGTGTTAGGACTAGTTAGAGCCTAGTTGATTAGTTAAATCAAATTAGTTACTCACTTATTTCATTTCTCCATTTTAAGCACCGGGAACATAAAACATAAAAAGCATAAAACTCATATACCTCAAGTTTACTTAACCATACAATTATGCCTTACAAGTAAGCTTGGTAAGACAATGATCGCATAACCCATCCTTGTTCTGTGTAAGTGCATAAGCACTTAATCCTTGGAGTTCGACCGGATTGCATGTGAACGCTCGTATTCGTATGGTTGGGCATAGGGGTACCTCGCCGCTCATCAGTATTCGATGTCACTTGAAGAGATGCATTCTATTATTTTTCCTTTTAAAAGAACCACTATGTACAATTATACATCAAAGCTTACATAAACCAACCCAAAAAAAAATACTTATAAAAGAAGAATCTTATACATCTTCATTAATCAATATATTGAGGCAAATGTTTTATGTAGTTATTTAATAGGTCTACCCTCAAAAAGATAAGTTCTTAATATCTTAATGATAAAAGAGATAGTTTTAAATGTATCAAAGATTAATACCTTATTTTTATAATAATCACAATGAGAGAGATGGCTCAAGTAATTAGCTCTCTATTTGACAAGGATTTGTAGACACAAAGTTGCAAATTCAAGTCATAATTGAGTTATTATTATATTCTTCTTAAGTTCTTATTCAACTATATATTTTGGATTTTAACATCCTCCTATACTAGATCCCCTTCTCCTAAACAAAGAAAAATAAAATAAAGTTATAAAGTTTTGAATTAAAAGTTAATGAGTGGCGAGGTACCCCTACACTCAACCATACGAATACGAGCGTAGCACATGCGATCCGGTCGAATTCCGTAGACTAAGTGCCTACATGCCCCATGGAACACTTAGGGTTAATCATTCGTTGTCTTCCCAGACTTACCTGTAGTTGTCACAGTGTATGGTTAAGTAAATCTGAGGTATATGATTTTTATGGTTTTTATGTTTTTGTCTCCTATGCTAACAAGGTGAAGGGTTGAGAAACTAGTTCCTAACTCTAACTAATGAACTAAGTCTAAATTACCTAGCATCAGCATCCGTTCCCACTTATTGTACACACCCTGAACCGATGCAACTGTGGCTACCAAACGCTAATCATTGCTGGGATCACCACGCATAACGCACGTGCTCGACGTGGTCGTACTAAGGCACTTAACTTGGAGAAAAGGGTTGAGAGAGAAAGCAATAAATAATAGATAATAAATAACAAGTAATAAATAATAGTAAATAAAATCCTAATTAGCCTATTCCATGCACTACAAGGTTTATCCAAGAAGCTCATCTTTATTTTCGTACACAAACTTGTGTTTAGGTACAATGTTTGCTTGAATAAAGATTTGTTCACTTTAGGACTCCTACTACGGGCACATGGAAAATATTCTATCTCTGGAGTGATCAATCTGCTAGAGTTTCCTTACTGTCTAGCCTAGGATGATGAAACAAGGGAGAGCCGCCTCTTATTTATAGATATGGTGATGCACCGCGATATCGCGTACGCGATATCACAGGGGAAGATGCGATATCGTGTACGCGATATCGGGAGGGATGAGATATCGCGATGGCCACGATATCGCATCCCATCAAGAGTATATCATGTGAATTTGGGGGCATATCAAGCCTCCACTTTTGCAACTCATGGACATCAAGCCATAAAGCATCATTAATTAATTATTAGATTGGATATGCCACTTTACAAGAAATTGAGTCTATTCTTCATTTCTTATCTTCTAGATCTTTTTACCAAGAAATGTCATCTTCTTAGAATCTTACCATGGCTTATCCACCACATCCTTTAGCTCTTGGATGTTTATGTGAATATTATCTTATTCCACCTACGCATAAATTATAATTAAATCTAAAATGTTAAACAGCTACATTTAAAAATCAAGATTAGTGTGCAATTCAAGCTCATAGTCATTAGTCTTGTTTATTTTGATAGCCTAATTTTAACTTAGTCATTGTTGTTCTTGAGCTTGGACGCAAAAGAAAAGAAGGATGATTAGTGTCAAGTTAACAATAGGCTATAAAACCATGTTAAATTCTATAAATGAGTTTTCTTTTAGACATGCCAAATGTTAGTTAGAAAAAAGTAGCATGAATATTTAATTAGTATGAAGAAAATGCAATTACTTAGATATTAAATGTTACAAGAAGAAAGAAATTACACAATATAAACATTACAAGAAGACTTCCTACTATAGATTTAGTGAGACGCTAATGAAAGAAAGGAATTTAGAATGTCTGCTATTGCAAATAAGCTTTTAGGAATAGTATCTTAGATGGTTTGGTCATGTTTAAAGAAGACTAGGGAATGAAACTTTTTAAAATGGTTATTGCATCATAGTTTCAACAAACCTATTAAGTGGAAGACTTGAAAAGAGATGGAAACAATAGTAGAAGATGATACAGTGAAATTCATCATCTTCATCATCTTAGCCTTACCCCAACTACATGGGTTAACTATATAAATTCTTTTCCACCCTTCACTTTTATTAACATTCTTGATATATTTCTTTATGTTTATAAACCAAGTATACCTCGACCTTATGCATTTGTCAAATAAATCATATACTTAAAAGGGCAGCTTTGTATTCAAACCATTTTAGAGTAATCCAGAAGAGTAGGCTTATCCGGAGCAACCATCAGCGATATTGAAAACCATAGAATTACATTATGGTATATAAGTTAATTGTTGAAGTCGTTGCTGTGATAAGCCTCGAGTCCTTGCCTTAATCTCCTACACCGTGAGGAGAAACTGCTAATGTTTGCTGATTTCATTTACAACTGCCGGATGGCTTATGCGTGCCAAAAACATCCATGGAAGATAAACAGATGAGATCAGAGGAAACATGAAGAGCAAATAAAGGAGCGCAGATCAGTCAGCAGACGTAAAAAACACCGACGAACAAAATAATTTGGAATTAAAAAATATCCAAGCCTATGGGATACGTTTCAGTTTTGCAAGGGCCGGATTGCATAAAATATTAGTACCTAGAAATGATATTTCTGAAGTTCAGGGAATTTGTCTGCCACAGAGATATCCATTCTTGATAATTCTGCAGGGAACATGAAAAAATGATTTTGACCAAGTCCCTGCTAGCTGTCAGAGGAAGAAATATAGGAAAAGAAGGGTGGAAAAGGAAGCAGAGAAGGTGTGGAAGATCTGGAAAATGCAGAGTAGATGAGTTTTAACTAATTGGTTTGGCTTGGTCTAAATCATGCAAAAGCAAGGGCCAAGATATATTCCGAGAATTTGGGGACAGCATTTGATGTTTTATTTTTTAAATGGCCTTAAAAACCGCTTGCACATGCAGCCCCTACGTAATGCGTGGCGCTCTACACTCTCAACCTCATGTGCTCACGTGCAGAGGAGGCCGTTGCTGAAATCTTTTTTGAATTTTATAGTCCCCAGTTTTTGTAATGGCCCACAAAATTTTCATGGGTTTTGACTTACTAATTTTTATGATCTGCAGCCTTTGACAAAAATGTCCCCAAACCATGCTTGGTGTCATTTTTGGTACGTTTTTTTTCTTGCAAGGTCTTGTGTGGTACCATTATTGCCCTGTTGAATTGCATTTTATTTTCTGTGGTCTGGATTTCAGAACGTCTGAAACCAAACTCAAAATTCTCTTTTCTCTCAGACTGCTGAATACTAGAACAAGTCATATCTCTGATAGTACAAAGGGCAGCGAGTTTTAGGGCAGTTTTGCAGCATTTTAGGGCCAAAGTTCTTGCCGTGGATTTGGTCTGCATTCTTGTTGTATTTGCGTGGCCTTCCAGAACATGTCTGGACGATTCACTGTTTGAAGCGAACTGGTCAAAAAAATATGTCGGTGGTGGAAAACGCATGCACAACCCATCTACTCTATTTGGACTTTTATCGCGTAATGGAGAACGTGCAAACCTCAGTTTACACACCAGCTTCCCTATGAAATCACACAGGATGCAAATTTCTAATGGTTTTGTGATCATTTATCCGAAATCTCTCCATGATTATTAATTTAGAAAATTCTAGGAAATTTACCGTCCACGTGAAGCTCTGATATTGAATGTTATTGTGGGTATCCAATTCTTGCATCATGCTGTCCGTCAAATTTGTTGCTGCAAATCCTAGCAATGTTCAAGAGAGTTCAATCTGGCATAGGGTATCATCTGCAATGAGCAGATTAATGCAAGGATTCTCTGCATGTAAGGCGGTTGTAGGGCGCGTCGCCTGCGGTGCAGACAGAATCACATCACCCATGACTTAAAAAAATATTGCCAAAGGAGCTGTAAATACTTGGTCATCACACTTCACGATGCAATTTTTAACATTTTCATTCCAGCGCAGAATTTGCCTGCCTTCTCTCGCGCCCGAACACTTTACAGCCTCTCTTCATACACATTGCACAGCAAAAGCTTTTAAGAAACCCACATTGGGAAATTTCCATATTCCCCTGATCTTTGACCTGCTCAGCCCTTCGCCATTAATAAATTAGGTGCAGACGTGTAAATAATGTCGAATGCTGAAATATCCGATATGCATGACCCAATCTACCACTTGAAAAGCGACAGCTGTTACAGTGGAGGAGAGGTTCACCAGTCTACATTAATGGAGTCCCAGCTGGAATGAATGAATCTTTTGGTTAGTCCTGGTTGACCCTGATCCTTAGACTTTGCATCGCAAATTTGGGATCCCAAGCCTGAACCTAATTCTAGGCTTAATTTCTCGTACCTTGCAGTCTGATTTGACCCGCCCTGCCATGATCAATTGCTTCCTTGCTTCCTTCCTTGTTGCTCCACTTCATAAGTACTGATTGCATTTCAATACGCACAAAGATTTGTGAGAGTTGTGACCGGCTCCGGTACATGTCCCTGGGCACTGTATTTCACCACCGAAATACATGCTCGGATGTGTTCTTGAGCTTCAGATCCAGTGCAGACTACTGCTATTCAATTCACTGAATTCAGCATGAGCTTTGACAGGTTTTGGATGCTGCAAATCCCATAGGGAGTCAGGCTGAGGTATATTATGATCACCGAAATTCTTCCTGTTTTGGAAAGATAGGAGATCTACTACAAAGGCTTGCAGGTTTGTCCAAAGAATACAGAATATCAGTGATTGGGCAATCAGTTTTGGGAAGAAGGATTAGACAGAGTTCCGACCCTTCTTGAACTTCAAAAGAATAAAGTGTCCAGTAGAGGGGCACTTCTGTTCTTCGCTCTGGTATTGCCTGCAGCTTTTGCAAGAGAATTTGCACGTTTATGTTTTAATGATGGACAGTTCATGCCCAGACGTTGAAATCCACTGCAACATTTTTTCATGCATTCCGTTGGGATTGTCAATTGGCCGCAAGCCCATAACACTAAGGAATTTGCAGACCCATTACTAGTTTTTACTTTTAGCTGGCACCTTCGAACTAGGAATTCGAACGTACAATAAGATTCGAATTTTCATCTACAATTTGCGGCGAATTCTTTGATAGGATGCATTTCTTAACTGTTGGTATTATTTGAACGTGGTGGCTACTTGAGCTAATAATTATTAGTTTTAAAGACTTCTGAAGTTCTTTTTTGATGTTTGGTTTGCATAATAAAACTGACCAGCAATGTGTATGTTTCCTGTTGCAGGAATGGGTTTATCTGGAAATGGTCAGTCCTGTGTTCCACCGGGGTTTAGGTTCCATCCAACTGATGAGGAACTTCTTTACTACTACCTCAAGAAAAAGGTTTCTTATGAGATGATTGACCTCAATGTCATCAGAGATGTTGATCTTAACAAGCTCGAACCCTGGGACCTTCATGGTTAGCATCTTCAATTCAATCTCCTGTTCTTTACACCGTCTCCAATCTATTTTCAGAGTAGTTATGATTTTGAATATTCTGTTCCCTTGCAACTAATTCTTGTTAACAAAAGACGGTCTAAAATCCCATGCACCCAAATCTTAGACTTTTCTTGACATTTCTGTGCAACCTAAGTGAGTTGATTTTTTTGAATGGCTGCAGACAGATGTAAAATTGGTTCTGCCCCACAGAATGAATGGTATTTCTTCAGCCACAAGGACAAAAAGTACCCAACGGGGACCCGCACCAACAGAGCCACAGCAGCAGGTTTCTGGAAAGCCACCGGCAGAGACAAAGCCATCTACATGAACTTCAAGAGAATTGGCATGAGAAAAACTCTTGTTTTCTACACTGGCAGAGCTCCTCATGGGCAGAAGACCGAGTGGATCATGCATGAATACAGACTCGAGGACAGTGAGAATCCCCAAGGAAACGTAAGTCCCATCAAATTCCCTCAGATTTCTACAGTTTGCACCTACTTTTCATGTTTTTCAAGATACAGTTGGTAAAACAAATCAGTTTTTCATTCTTCTCCATCTGACAAAGCACATGAAACGGATCATGAACTACTTTTTCAGGAGGATGGATGGGTAGTTTGCAGAGTTTTCAAGAAACGCATGCATTTGAAGGGCAGTAGTAGTGCTGAACCAGACCGTCCAAGCGGAAGCACAAACGAGGAGGAACAGCAGCAAGCTCTGAATTTTCCTCTCATGGTGGATTCCAACCACTCAAACTCAGTAGGAGAAGTAATCCACAATCTGCAGAGCAGCAACCACGAATACAGTCACCACCAACAACTAAACATCAACATGGAAAGGCACCAGCTCCAGCAGCAAGAGCCTCAGCAGTTCACAAATTTCAGCCATGAAATATTCCCACAGATGCCTCAGCTGCACAGTCCAGACACTGCAGTGATCAAGAACTTCATCCCAGACAGTCTTCTGGACATGAACATCTCAAGAAGGTCTCTCCCCATTGACATGAATTTGCAGACAGGGCTACCCCACAACACAACAACCACCACTTCTAACAACAACATTAAGTTCATGCAGCAACAACAACATGCAGCAGCAGCTGATTTTAGCAGGGAAGATCATCAAAGAAGATCAGGAACTGCAGACTGGACAATGCTGGACAGGCTCATAGACCCCAACAATAATCTGAGCCATGAACCACAGCAGCATCAAACTCAAGATCACAGCAAGCATCATGACCAAACTCATCATCATCAGTCTCACACCACACCTCATTCGCTGGATTTGTGTTCCAATCAGGGATCTTTGCTCAGATCATATCACAACCCCCACCAACCAGAGAACACCGATTTTGCACCAACACATGGAATCGAGTACTGGAATTTCGCAAAATAAATTTTGTTTATTTATATTTAACGCTGGGATTGTATATGCTAAACCATATATATGGTCCCACAGCTTGTAATATTAATAATAAAGAGCTTCATTTCCATTATTCTTCCCTCCTCACAGGTGATGATGTCATGTACATGTACACATTATTATCAACCAGTGCCAAATTATTTCCCAAATATGATTTTGTTTGAACCCTTTGCTCATCCATGACTGTTCCAGCATACTTTCTGTGGACTGTATCTTAAACCTATATGTAGCAGAAGCAAGATATTATTGTAAGGCACATTATATTCCTGATTTAAGCAGGTACTGGTCAAATTCTGAACCTTAAAAAAGATATTCTCTTGTTTTTGAACAAAGCAAAAGTGACCTTGGGTTGCGTTACCGCAGCATTTAAATTACTACCAGACAGCCATTCCGTGGGCATTAGGATTTGTACATTGGAAGTCGTTGCAGATGTACAGCGGGATGTTAACAGGTGAATTGATTTTTTAAAGAGCTGATGTCAGGATCATATCACGCTTTTGTTGGAAACTTTGTTCCAGGGAACAACATGTTCATGTGGGTTCAATGCAGCCCAAGGATTGCCAGAAAATACTAAATTAAAACTGTGGGTTACGATTTAGAAAGCTGGGAAAACCCCTAGATTGTTTCAACTTTTTAAAAACATGAATATCTAACACGTTGCAGATCTCCTACTGATTTGTTCAGAGAGCTTTTCATTTAGATTTCGATCATTACATTGAACCTTTCCAATCTTTGGGAGGAGAGAGAGGAGAGAGTTCAAGTTCAGTCATTTGTTATGCGTAATCGTGTAGTTTAAAGCAAAATTCAGGTTATAACTCCAAATCGACCTGTCGTAACTTCAAGTCTTCGCGAACTTTCTTTTCATATTTGGAAGGGAGAATCTACGAAGACTTAGAACCTCTCGTAAAATGAGTTAGGTTCAAATCCTAATGTCTAGTAGTTTAAAGGTCTTGTTTCATGTGCTAGTTAGGACAAGGTTATCGTTGTTCCCATTAGGGAATTACAAAGCCTATGATGTGCTTGGTGAGGGCATAAGTATGTATGATGTGAATTTTTTATTGATGCACATGGATAATGTGTTATCATACTCACGAATGTGTTTCATGTTGACATGAATGCATACTCATGCTAAGATGACAAATTGCAACTTGCGTATTCTTGTATCTCTTGTAAACTACAAGGAAGTGCAACTAAAACCCTCTCGCAGTCCCAACAAGAAGGCACCCAGATCTTCTGGAAAGAAATAATTACTTGTAATTTGAGGCTATCCGAAGGAAGAGAGTCATCTGAAAGGTTGAAGATCATCCAAAAGGCATTAAGACCTTCTGGTTGCCAATAATTGCTTGGAGTTCGTGGCTTCTAGAAGGTAGAGGGTCATTTAGATGCAAGGTATAGGTAAATTGCAAGGACATGCTACTCGCATCCTCTCGCAGTTCCAATCAATAGGCACTCAGACCTTCTGGAAGGGAACAATTGCTCCAAGATTGTGGCTTTTGGAAGGTAGAGTGTCATCTGGTTGCAAATTCTATCGAAACTTCGAGGTAGTGTGATTAGCACTCTCCCACAGTCTCAACCAAAAGGCATCCAAACCTTCAAGAAGGGAACAACTACTTGTAATTTGAGGCTAATAAAAGGAGGGTCATCTGGAAGGCTGAAGATCATCCAAAAGGCATTAAGATCTTCTGGTTGTGAATAACTGCTCCAAGATTGTGGTTTCTGGAAGGCAAAGGATCATCTAGCAATAAGGCCTAAGTAAATTGCGAGAACATGCTACTAGCATCCTCCCACAGTTCCAACCAGAAGGCACTCAAACCTTATGGTAGGGAATGATTGCTCCAAGATTGTGGCTTTTGAAAGGCAAAAGGTCATTTGATTGCAAATTCTAGTTGAATTACGTGGAAGTGCAACTAGCACCCTCACATAGTCCCAATCAAAAGGCACCCAGACCTTTTAGAAGAAAGCGGTTTCTTGTAATTTGATGCTACAGGAATAATAAGGGTCAACCAAAAGGTACTCATGCCTTCTAGAAGAGAACAATTGCTTCAAGATTATGGCTTTCAAAAGGCAGAGGATCATTCGATTGCAAATTCTAGCTAAATTGCATGGAGGTGCAACTAGCACTCTCTCGTAGTCCCAACTGGAAGGCACCCACACCTTCCAAAAGGGAACACTTGCTTGTACTTTGATGTTATTGGAAGGAAGAGGGTCATCTAGTAGGTTGAAGATCATCTGGAAGGCATTAAGACCTTTCGATTGCAAATAATTGCTTCGAGATTATGGTTTTTAGAAGGCAGAGGATCATTCGGTAGTAAGGTCTAGGTAAACTACAAGGACATGCTACTAGCACCCTCCTGCAGTCCAAAGTAGAAGACACCCAAACCATTTGAAAGGAAACAATTACTTCAAGATTGTGGCTTCTGGAAGGTAGAGGATCATCCGATTGCAAATTCTAGCTAAACTGCAAGGAAGTGCAACTAGCACCCTCCTGTAGTCCCAACCAAAAGTCATCCAAACCTACTGAAAGGGGAAAATTGCTTGTAATTTGATGCTATCAGAATGAAGAGGGTCAATTGGAAGGTTGAAGATCAATTGGAAGGCACTTAGACTTTCCAGAAGGGAACAATTGCTCGAAGATCATGGCTACCAAACGGTAGAGGGTCTTTCGATTGCAAATTCTAGCTAAACTGTGGGGAGGTGTGGCTAGCACCCTTCCACAATCCCAACTAAAAGGTACACAGACCTTCCGAAAGGGAACAATTGCTTGTAATTTAATGCTACCAAAAGGAAGATTGTCATCTAGAAGGCTGAAGATCAACCAGAAGGCATTAAGACCTTTTGGTTGTGAATAATTGCTTGAAAATTATGGCTTCTAAAAGGTAGAGGATCATCCCATAGTAAGGTCTAGGTAAATTGTGAGCATGTGGTACTAACACCCTCTTATAGTCTTTATTAGAAGGCATCTAAGGATCATCCAGTTGCAAATTTTAGCTGAATTGCAATGAAGTACAACTAGCACCCTACTACAGTTCCAACTATAAGGCACCTAGACTTTTTAGAAGGAAACAATTGCTTGTAATTTGAGGCTATGGAAAGGAAGAGGATTGTCCGAAAGGCTAAAGATTATTCAAAAGGTATTAAGACCTTCTGGTTATGTATAATTGCTTGAAGATTTTGTCTTTTGGAAGGCAAAGGATCATCCAGCATTAAGGCCTAGGTAAACTACGAGCACGTGCTACTAGCATGCTCCTACAGTTCCTTCTAGAAGGTACTCAAACCTTCTAGAAGGAAATAATTACTCCAAGATTATGACTTCTAGAAGGTAGATGGTCATCTGGTTGTAAATTCTAACTAAACTACGAGGATATGCGACTAGCATCCTCTCGTAGTCCCAACTAGAAGGCACCCAGACTTTTTAGAAGGGAACAATCGCTTATAATTTGAGGCTATTAGAAGGAGGAGGGTCATCTGGAAGACATTAAGACCTTTTGATTACGAATAATTACTTAAAGATTGTGGTTTCCAAAAGGCAAAGGATCATTTGGTAGTAAGGTATAGGTAAACTACGAGGATGTGCTACTAGCACCCTCCTATAGTTCCAATTAGAAGACACTCAAACCTTTTGGAAGGGAATAATTACTTCGAGATTATGGCTTCTAGAAGGCAGAGTGTCATCTAATTGTAAATTCTAGCTAAACTGCAAGGAAGTGTAACTATCATCCTCTTACTGTCCTAACCAAAAGGCATCCAAACCTTCCAGAAGGGAACAATTGCTTGTAATTTGATGCCACTGAAATGAAGAGGGTCACCTAAAAGGCATTCAAACCTTCTAGAAGGAAACAATTGCACTAAGATTATGGCTTCCAGAAGGTAGAGGGTCATCCAGTTGTAAATTCTAGCTAGACTATGAGGAAGTGTGACTAGCACCCTCTTGTAGTTCCAACTAGAAGGCATCCAAACCTTCCAATAAGAAAAAATTGCTTCAAGATTGTGGCTTTTGGAAGACAAAGGGTCATCTAGTTGCAAATTCTAGCTAAACTACAAGAGAGTGTGACTAGTACCCTCCCACACTTCCAATCAGAAGTCACCCAAACATTTCAATAGGGAACAATTACTTGAAATTTGAGGATATTGGAAGGAAGATGATCATTCAAAAGGTTGAAGATCATCTAGAAGGCATTAAGACCTTTCAGTTGTGAATAATTTCTTAGAGATTGTGGCTTCCAAAAGGTAGAGGGTCACTTGGCATCAAGGTCTAGATAAATTGCAAGAAGTGCAAACTAGGATCCTCCAAAAGGTAAAGGGTCATCTAGAGGGCATTCAAACCTTCCGATAGAGAATAACTGCTTAGAGTTTCAAACCTACTCATAGCATCTTGCACTCCACCTAAACTAGACCAAAATGTTTCATGCCTTCTGATAGGCCAAAATTACAAGAAGTTTTCATCCTCTTAATGGCCATTGCTTTCCTAAACCCTAAACCCTAAAGTAATGCTATGGTTCAAGCCCAATGTAACATAAAGTTTAAATGAACATATAACATTAAATCATAAATAAAAATTACATACTCTATCTGAGAATAAACATGAAAACTTTTATGATTCCTAATGTCCTTCTTACATTTCCAAGTTATCATACTTAACCTTCATCTAATGATTATTCATAACTTTTCCAATCAAATACTAAGTTTACAACACAAGTGATGGTATTCCAAGATATTCTTATGTCTTGGGTGGTAATTTTTAGTCTTGGCTATTATACATTTTGAGTATTTTTTTCATATCATTAATTATCTTAATTTCTAGTTCTTATATAACCTACTATATCTATATGAAATACATGTAAGAAATAGTTGGTACTCTTTCAATAGATAATCATATCTATTAAGCTTGTTGCAATAGATGATAGGTAACATAAGGCTAAAGCTACACCCATTAGATTAGTTATTTTGATTTATCAAACACGAAAATTTTTATGATTCCTAATGTCATACCAAGGTTTTCAACTCATCATACTTAACTATCATCTAATGAATATTCATAACTTTTAGAATTAAATACCAAGTTTACAATAGAAGTGTTGGTATCCCAAGAGGTTATTTTGCCTCAGGTGTTAATTTTTAGTTTTCATTGTTATACGTTAGGATTTTTTTATATGCTATGAAGAGTGCAAGCTAATGCTACTCACATCATATCACAATTCATGTAATAAAGTCTTCTAGAAGTTGTTGAATCTTTTGATGGGTGTAAATTTCAATAATTTTTGGCCATTTAGATGGTTAGACTAAAATTGTGTAAGACTGCTCCTCTCATTAGCTTGCACTTTTCAAAATGTAGGGTAGTGCTACTCGGAGGCCCTTGCTACCTTTCCCATAATTGTACTCACATCATAATATGAAAATCGCAGTCTATATGCAACATGCATAAAGTTGCATTGCATAGTATGGGGTAAAAAATAAAAACCACCTTAAATAATTTACCACCTCATTTTGTGGAAAGAAACCACCAAGAGGAATGTGAGCATGTCAAGGAAGTGAAGAACATTGCTCATTGCATGAATAGTCAAGGTCAATCTTACCATAGATATTTCTTTGAGAAGGTCAAGTGCTTGAAGGTGTACCTCTATTGAATAGTAAGATGTTGCGTAAGATTTCTAGAACAATTTACTAATTTATTGCATCATTTTATACATTTCTTTAGTAGCCTAGAGGATGCTAAGCATGGTAAGGGAGTGAAGAATATTGCATGAGTAATGACATTGTCATTGAAGGCCAATCTTGCTACACTAAATGGATTTTATGTTATGTAAGTCTTCTACAATAGCGATTGCTAATAAGGTACACTACTTGCTCTTATTTCAGTTAACTTATACTACATAAGTGTTCAATATGCTATCTCAAATATATATATGTCAGATTTCTACTATATAAAATCTTTGAAGGATGCAAGGAAGATGAGAGCATGCCGATTTCTGGGAAACTACATGGTAGTAAGAAATACAAAATTCCCCAACAAGGTATTTGTCAAACGATGATATTCAATGGTCTTATTTCTACGATGATGCATTTGCTTGGATATATAGAAAAAGAGTATATGATTTTATTGAGGATGAATAGAAGAATGAGATCTTTCCTTGTGAATTTTTCTATAGATAGAAAAAAAATAGAAATGAATAAAGGAGACCCTCTTATGAGCAAACCATTATACTAGTCACATAATGTAAGTTACACATTAATGTTTTGTATTTATGTAATAATGTCTTTTAATACAAAGATGCATAATTTAGAAGACTATGATCCTTCTTTGAATATGTTTTTTATTAGTTATCATTGCTAGTATGAACCAAATGTTACCATAGGGATAGCATCTAAGGAAGGTAGAAAAAGAAATAATATTAGAAGAAAGACTAGATATTAATGTCATTTCAAAGTTTGCTATATGAGAGGAGCTGATCATGTTACATGTATTATATATAAAGAAATGAATCATATTGACACATCAAGAGCTTACTATCATGGCTTACTTGGTCCCATGATAGACAAAAGAAACTCACAATCCATACACATTTCCAGTGAGGTGCATCAAAAGATAGTGTGTTTTTGGAAAGAAGGGTTACCAATAGATCTCATCTATGAGAGGTATATAAAATATCTTTTTAAGGGAGGGCAAGATTTTAAGTTATCATGAAAGATGGATATCTTTCTTATTAAAAAAGACATCTACAACATTTGCAAAAATGTAGCCCCTTATTACAAGAAAAGTGAGCATGATAAAATTAGTACCTAGCTTTGGTACCAAATGACCAGTGATTTTTTCTTTTACTACTAGGAAGAGAACCAAGAATAAGGTGTCCCATTGATCATCGAGCTGCAATAACCTTGGATGCTAAAAAAGATGATAGCTCTATCTCAATGTAGTATCCTTGCAATGGATTCCACTTTCAACACTAACAAATATGGTGTAAGTTTCAATAATGGGTGTTATTATTCCATTTTAAAAATTGTTGGTGTGATAGTAGAATTATAAATTAACTAATTACAAACATGTGGTTTTCTTTGGAATTCCATATTTTTACTATAATGGCTTTTGATTTATATTTTAATGGACTTCTAGTTGCATGGGTGTTATCCCCAAGGTGCACCAAAACTTATATAAGAGGTTGGCTTTTAGAGCTCCATCAAAGAGTTAAGGCTAAGGATCCTAATTGGATAGTAAATGATTTCATGCTAGATGACTCATAAGAAGAAATGAATGCAGTGAGGTACCTTTTAAGGTATTTGAAAATAGACTTGAAATCATGCTACCTTGGTTTGAGATATCTTAACATGAGCTTAAATTTGATAATTTAATAAGTCTATTTTTGGGAGAAGAATTTTTTTATGCATTTGGCATGTTTGGAGGGCATGGAGTAAGAACTTGGCAACCAAAGTTAGAGATTCTAATGAGCAGCGAGGTACCCCTATGCCCAACCATACGAATTACAAGTATTCATGCGCAATCTGGTAGAAATCCATAGACCTTAAGTTCTCAAGTATATTGGTTCTAAGACATGGAATCTAATTAGAACGAATGTTGTCTTCTTAGTTCCACTCATTAGGTACAAGTATATGGTTAAGTGTAATCGAGGTATATGATTTTTATCATTTTATATTTTATAAGTTTAAATGCCTAGAACAAGAATGAAAGGTTAAGGAATTTAATATCTAATTAATCTATTGCCTAGCTAGCCCAACACAAGTACCCATTCCCACTCTCTAGACACATCCTAAACACATACAACACTATTGGGTTACCAAATATTAACTGTTTATGGGTTACCAAGCACTACACGTATGCTCAAAGTGGTCATGCTTATGTTCATTAACAATTGAAAATTAATTACTTAATTAAAATGCATTAAGGTAAAGTGCATAAATATTAAATGCATTAACAGAAACATTAATATATTCTCATTACTATAAGGATTATCAAAAGGACTCGTCTTTATTTCTATCACACTGATGTGCTTAGATACATCAGTACTTGAACAAAGATCCATACATACTTAGACTCTTGTTGCAGGCACTCAGAAACATTCTAACTTTGAAATGGCTAAACTACAAGAACTTCATTACTCTATGACAAAAACTATATGAAAATATTGTGCCCAAGTGCTATATTTATAGGCTGACATATACCCCATGATATTGGATATTCAACATCACATCTTGGGGTTTGATATCAAATATATGATATTGGAGCATCTCAAAATGTGATTCATCATACCCCCATAGTTGAATGAAAACTCATCCTCAAGTGAACAAGAGGAGGAACAAGTTCCTTACAAAATATTGGGTAGGTATGGGATTATTTACTAACATGCAAATTTGACTCAGATGAAAAAAATGAATTCAAAGTGCCCAAGTGTATGGATATTCAATCTTTTATAAAATTGGGTGTTCATGACAGGAGAAGTCAACACCCAAGAAAAAACTAATATCCAACTCCTCTTGGTAGTTGAAGAGCGAGGGAAAATATTCAATGGTCATAAACAGTCCTCATCACATGGTGCTACTACATCATCCTTAATGAACATAATCCTATGTCTAGTCCATGCTTTCCAGTATAATCACAATAAAATTCCAGATTAATATGCAATGTGTAACATATAGCTTTGAAATACCTTGTCTCATTAGTGGTTACACTTGGCTAGGTTGTGATTATGGTGGATTTTTTTAGTTAATAGAAATAGTGGGAAGACTAACAAGTAGGGTAAAATGGATAAGCAGTCCATTATTAAATTCAAAAAAGTTGAAACAAGATGAAATGCTTGACTAGGGTCTAAGAATTCACAACAATAAAAAGAAAATTTCATTGAAAAACATTGTGAAGATGTGCACAATTGGATGTCATTAATGGGGAACACAAAAATGACTTGATTGTGAGAATGTCTAAGGATAAAGAACTTAACTAACCCAACCAAGAGATATGTAAGTGGGTCCTCCCCAAAGTAGGCATAGGCCTTTTATTGCCCTTGCATAACTTCAAACCGAAGAGTTTGTGGATCCCATGGATGATTAATGGCTATGGAAAGTTAAATACAAAAACTTGGAAGAAACTACCTAAGAATTTTGACGCATCAAACCAAGACATCAAACAAGAACATGAAACCAGTAGTGAGGGAGATGTGGAAAGCATAGATGGATGAGAGAGAATGGAATGGAGTTCTTGATTAAGGCTGCATGAAGTCCCTTGTGAATTTTGTGGTTAAATAACCTGATAAAATCCATTGTTATTCCAAACCAAAACCAACCATGTTTAGTGACATCACATTGCCATTCTAAGACTAGTCTATCCCCTTGAGACACAATAATGCTTCCATATAACAACCATTGTTCCTTATTAAAGAAGAAAAGAGAAGTAGGAAGTGAAGAAGGGCCTTAGTTAGAGGGGACCTTTAGGCATGGGTAACATGTCTTTCTAGTCCCATAACTAATGCTTGTTGCTTTTTTATTTTGTCTAAGAGATGTGCTTTGATTTCCCATTATATATATATATATATATATATGAAATTGGAACCACACCATGCAAAGACTTATTCAACTTCCTGTTATTGGTCGACATGGAATAGTAAGAAATCCATGAATACGCACATGCACCCAAGTAAGCAGAAGGGCACAAAGAATACTAAATCCCCTTGAAGTCATAGCTTGTTCAAACCTTTAAATCCTTTCCAAATTTAGAAACTACTAGAGTCACAAGTTCGTTAAAGTTTTGTTAATGAAAAAGGAACTACACATTTCCTGAATAAGGAAAACCATAGAGTTTGTGGATGGGTGGATGCTGTGGACTCACTTCTTGTTGCATGAAAAAGAAACCATGTCCTAATCATTAGTAACAAAATCCAAAGCTAGAATTTATACACCAACAATCAAATAACTAGATAGCACATGCCCACATCAATTAAATCACATTGTACCTAGTTGGTAATAAGACATGGCATTATTAAAATAAGATAAGAAAATCACATCCAAATAAAGAAAAATATGCAAGAAATTGTAAAATATTTAAGAAAAATAAAATGTACAAGTGATGTTGTAAAACAAAAAATTCTGAAAAATTAATAATGGAGAAAACGAAAAGGTGTAAAATAAAGAATGTGTAAAACAAAAAGTTGTGAAAGTAACAAAGTGTAAAACAAAGACGTGTAAAAAAAATATGAAAAACTGAGGAGTCGCTTATATGGTTAGCATGGATTTTCATCTCCCCCATGACTAAGTTGAAAGGAGGAGATCTGAAATATTAAGTGTGGTTGTCCATCCGATGAGGCATTTGTTGTATTAGCTAGCTTATGCTCATGGAAAGGTTTGACTTGTTGTATGTTGACAAGCTATTTCTTGTCTAGGCTCTCAGGTTTGTAGATCATCATGGCCCCAAAAGGAAAATTTTTGTAAATTATATAAGATCCTTTCCATAATGTTTGAAACTTAGTTCGTTGAGGCACATGTGTGGGATTATAGTAGAGGACCTTATCCCTTGGTTGAAATTTGACTTTCTTGATGTTAAGATCATGGCACTTTTTGTTGAATGCCTTGTGCAACCCATTAGACAATAGGGCCACCAATCGATTTTCATCTAGCATGTTGAGATTCATTAATCTTTCTTTTTGTGCTAGACTTAAGTCCAAGTTGAGGGCATAGGTTGTTGAAAGTGTACAGAGCTTAGATTGAATAAGAAGTGTTGATAATTTTCTGTACACTAGCTCATAGAGAGAATAGCCTATAGGAAGTTTCTATGTTGAGTGGTAGGCCCAAAGGGCATCATTGAGTTTTGTGCTCCAGTCTTTCCCATATTAGCTTATAGTTCTTGTTAGAATCTTTGTGATTTCCTTATTAGTAACCTTAGCTTGATCATTGGCTTGGGGGTGGTAGGGTGTTGTTAGTTTATGTTCAACCCCCAAGCATTGCATGATCTTCCGAAAGGTAGTGCTTGTAAAGTAAGTGCCATTATCAAAAATTAATGCATGTGTAACACCAAACTTGTTTACAACATTTTGTTGTAAAAACAAAGTAGTAGAGAAGATGTATAGTTAGTGACGGTTGTTGTTTCTACCCATTTTGTACAATAGTCAATAGTGATAATGATGTATGCCTTTTCATTTGACATGGGTGTGATTTGACCCATGAAATTAATGCCCTAGATGTCAAAGGGTTCTAGTGGTTAGATCCATTGTTGAGGTTCCTCCATTTGAGTAGTCATTCCACCATCTTGTTGACATTGTTCACAAGAGTGGACATATTAGTGAGCATCCCTGAAGATTGTTGGCCAATAATACCATGCCATCAGATTTTAATGGCCATGCATTTCCTAGCATAATGGCCTCCACAAGGGCCTCATGAGCATCTTGGAGAATGCATAGTGGATTAGCATTAGGGACACACCATCAAAATAGGCCATTAGTGCACATCTTATACAGGTATCCATTCATCTCCATGAAGCATTTTTCTTCTTGAAGAAATTTTTGTTTCTTTTAGTGGTCCAACCTTTGTGGCATCTCCTGAGTGAGAAGATAGGTGAGAATGCCATCATACCATTTTGGCTCATTGTGCAATTGTTCAACTATAGCCTTGGCAAAGAGGAGTTCATTAGGAAATAGATCAGATAATGGGCTTTCTTCCTCTTTGCTATCCCATCATAACTGAGACAAGTGGTTAGTGACCACACTCTCAGTTTCATTTCGATCTATCATTGTAAGATCAAATTCCTATAAGATCACTAGCCACCGTATGACACAGGGGCTCATAGTTGGCTTGTTCATTAGGAAGCGAATGACACTATGGTCTATGTGCACAAACACCTTGTATCTAAGCACATAATGCATGAACTTTTCTAGAGAAAACACCACTGCCATTAGTTCTTTTTCTATAGTGGTGTAGTTTAGTTATGCACCCAAAATGCTTCAACTTGCATAGTTGGTGTAATATGGACATTTCTTATTGTCCATCTATGTAAGCACAGCTCCCAAGGCATAATTTGATGCATTCATCATAACATGAAATAGTCTGGACCAATTGGGTGGTTGTATGCTTTTTCACATTCATTGGTCTAGACAAATGCAGCATATTTCTTTGTTAGCTTAACTAATGGTTTTGTGATCTTATAGAAATTCTATATGAATCACCGATAATAGCCAGTATGTCTAAGGAATGATTGAACATCTTTAATGGTTTCTAGCTAGCAGGTAATTCCTTGGATGACCCTTATTTTTCTTAGGATCTACCTTAATTCCTAGTGATATTCTATGCCCCAAAATAATGCCTTTCTGGATCATCAAGTGACTCTTTTGCCAATTAAGCCACATATTTGTTTCAACAAATCATTTTAGTACTTCCATATTGCTACTGATTTGCTATTGAAAAATGCTTAGGGCTTGTCATTGAAATGTAGTAGGGCATTACATAGATCAAAAGGAATCTTTTGATATGCAAAAGTTTTCCAAGGACTTGTGAACATTGTTTTGGCCTAGTCCTCTAGTGCTATTTGGATTTGTTTATAGCCACTATAACCATCTAGAAAATTGTAGTAGCAATGCCCAGATATTATGTTTGACACTTGATCAATGAATGACAATGAAAAATGGTCCTTGAATGTTGCATATTTAGCAACTAAAAATCAATGCAGACCTGGCATTTGCCATCTTTCTTTAGCATAATCACGAATGGACTAATCCACTTGCTATCCACAATGGGATAGATAAATCCTAGCTTGAGGATTTTTTTGATTTCCTCCTTAATGATCTACTTCAGCTTGGGATTTAATTACCTTTGTGGCTACCTCTTTAGCTTCATGGCTAGATCAGTGTAGATATGATGTTTGCATATCCAAGGATCAATCCCCATGAGTTTAGGATATAACCATGCAAAGGTTGTTGATAATTTTTCAACCACTTTCAACAGCATCATTTTCTATTCTAGAGCAAGATTTGCATTGATTATGGCTAGCTTTCCATTTTTTAAGAACACATATTCCATGCTGGTCAATAGCATTTTTAGTTAAAGGGGATCTTGCTTAAAATTTTCAAGAATTTCCAACTCTCCCTAGTAGCTATCATCATTTGTATTATCAAAGAGTTGGTGACGAGCTTGCTCTAGTTCATCCATGCTTGTGACATACACACATGTTAGACTCTTAGTAGGTTCTATGCAAAGTGTGTTGCTTTCAAGATCAATAGTCAGCCACTAGGTTCCATCTTATTTTGTAGATACTGTGTATAGATACCTTTGAATATCTGGTTTTGGTGCACACCGCTTGCATGTAGAGATGGATGCTCATTTAACAGACTAGAATTTCTGCACATAATTGCACATTGTATCACTATATGTGATGCATGGAACTTGCTTCTTCTTAATCTTCTTGAATGCATTTTCTTTAGATATTTTCAGGTAAAGATCTTTGATGCTCATTCTTGCATCAATAGTGCTTAGCCATGCCCTTCCCATGATGATTGGGAAGTCCCCTTTGTGGTTGTCTACCTTGTTCACTAGGAAATTAGCAAGATAAGACAATTTGTAGATAGTGGTTACAATGTCTTCTACTAGTTCCAATGGGATAGTGATGCACTAGTTTGCTAATTCTAATATAATATTGCTCTTCTTTAGAGGAAGTAGGTCCCATGTAGTATACATCTCATGAGAAATTAGGTTGACACCAAAACATTAATTAAGAAGTGACTTACATGATTTATTCCCAACAATCTGCAAATAAATACGAGGACTCCTAGGATCAAATATTTTCTTGGAAAGTTTTCCAGCATAGATCTAATCAAATACGACATGAGTAAGCATAATAGTATGGATCTTGGGTGGTATCTAGTTTGAAGGGGATTCGAAGAAATTTGATATAGAGGGAGATGAAGAAATAGGGTTGTCAACCATAGGTGTAAGTGAGGGTTTAGGTGGATTGTGAGATCAGAAGAAAGGTATTTTCTTTGATCGAGTGTCTGAACCACTTGGTTGATTAATCGATTATAGGTTAATGCCTTGGTGACATTGCATTGTTGTGGTTGAGCTAGCAGTTCACCCTACATAGATGGAGTAGGTGGTAGCTATGTTGAGGATGGAGGAAGATGTGTAGGAATAAGAGAAGGATAAGGAATAAATATGGTATCCCTCCTTGCATGTGGAGAATGAGTCTAATAGCAATTAGGAGGGTAGTGAGATTGGAAAGTGGAAATGTGACTAGAAGAGTCATGTGGAGACAAGGGTTGCTAAACGTAATACCCATATGGATTAGGTTTTCTATAAGGGTATTACTGCCTTGGTGGTACCATCACCCATGACTATGGTTACTGCCACTATTGATACTACTCATATGATTGCAATGGAGTTTCACTTGTGTAATACTGTTGTTGTTGGTAGAACTACCTTGAATTGCCTTGAGGATAAGGTAATCTTTTGGGTGTTTGCTTTTGTGCTAGTCATGGATTCAAAGAATACACCCCATATTCCTATAAGTGATACATGATAGGACAACATCCCTTAGGATGTTCATAATTGCAGATGTCACATCCACTATCATCATCCAAGTTGGTTCCCACAACTTCTTCTATTACAACAAATTTTCCCTTACCTCTTTGATAGGCATGTTCAACTTCCTTGTGCTTCTTACACTCACAATCACTACCTTGTTCTTTAGACTCTTTAGTAATTTTTAGGATACCTTGAAATCTGCTATCCATGGAGTCCCATAACTAAGCAACCTTGGCAGTAATTATAGATTGAAATTTTTGGAGTGGCAAGGTTTTCTTATTCACTGCCTCATCAAGTGATGATTCTTCCTCACTGTTATAGAATCAAACCTCCCTCTTATGAATGGAAGGATCATGATTATACTCTTCTACACTTTCTCATTTTTAATTCACCTTCCTCTTTAGCTACTTGCTTAATCAATCTTTAGATTTGATGAGTACTTAATTTTGATAGTTGTCCTTGGAAATATATGCCAAGAGTTCTCCTCATTTTGATTGAAGCCCATCTACAATGTGGCAAAGTTGATCTAGTTGAGAATAACCATGGCCAAGACATCTATGCAATAAGGAATAATAGTAGCCTATGGCAGCATCCAAGGGTTCATGTATCCCTTGTTTCCATTCTTGGATCTACCTCCTCAAGTTGGACACTTGAGAGTACATCTAATATTTGTCATTTAATAATTCAAGCATTGTACTCCATCATTTGATATATTTTAGTTCTAAGGATCGGTATTACTTTTCTACTTCTTTAATGAGTGTACTTAGAAACAACTTAAGCTTTTGCTACTCATTTTCTATATTCTACAAGGCACATGCATCTTAAAAAGCTTGAAGATGGTTCTATGGATCTGAGTTATATTCCCCTTTGAAGCAAGGAATGTTGTTCATGTTTAGTCTTTTGATTTGACTATCTTTTACGTGCCTTATGGGAATTCTCACTACCTCTGTAATGTTGAGCATGCTTTGGGTAGCAAGCAAAGGTTCATCAAGGCCATGATTCTAGTGCCTATGATACCCTTTGCTACCCATTTATTCATGGCAGTAGATCTCTATTGAATGCATGCTCTCCTAATCTTGACTTGCCCAGTAATCCCTTCGGTCATTTTGGTCCCATTGGCCATTCTCCATCATGGTCATGCTTCCTATAGTTGCGATTAGAGTCAAAAGAAGATGAAGATAATGACAAAGGTAAAGAGGAAGGAGGACTAGCACCATCACAGTGCCTACTACCCCCTCTTCAGTGGTCACTTCCATGATCACATTCTTATTTCTTGTTCACATCCCTACCTTAACTCTCCTCTTTGAATCCTCCTTTACCATTGGATCCATTCTTGTTAGAACTAGGGTTGTGTATCATGGATTTTAGGTTCTAATTTTGACCCCTTTCACTAAAGTCAAAGAGAGGAATTTCACTAAATGGAAAACCCCTAGAGAAGGGTTCTCCACTATCTTTTTGGTATAGCAAGAATGGGGAATCATTAAATCCTTTTCCTTTTGTAGATTCATAGCATTGTTCTAACTAGCAATCCCTGAGATGCTATGCATTAGTGGGATGATAATACCGAGGGTCACTATCTTGTATAATGTACTCAACATGAAGTCCTTGGAGGCCCAAGCACACAAGAGTTTGTAGTAGCATTAGAGGAACAGATTGATTTGGTGGCAATACAATGTAACCCTCCATGTCACACCACTACAATATGATGAAGGTGAAGTTGGATACATACTCATTAGGATGAACATATACCACTCAATATTTTTGGGGCACCTATTGATGTACTTCGTTAGACTTGGCCAGAGAATCGCTCCTGTGAGAAGAAGACATATTATGTTAGAAAAACAAAAATGCAGTCTGCTCTTTAAAATTTTTGTAGTTATTTTAAAAGTATGATATGACTTTAATGTTCATTCTAATGACTTGAATAATTTTTCACTGGTCCTAGATAGTGCACATAACAACTAAAAGGTCCCTATTAATGGTACCAATGATGAGTGGCGAGGTATCCCTATACCCAACCATACGAATCACAAGAGTTCACATGCAATCTAGTTGAAGTTGGTAGATCTTAAGTTCTCAAGTACACTGGTTCTAAGATGTGGAATCTAATTAGAACAATTGTTGTCTTCTCAGTTCCACTCATGAGGTACAAGTATATGGTTAAGTGCAACCAAGATATATGATTTTTATCACTTTATATTTTATAAGTTTAAGAGCCTAGAATAAGAATGAAAAGTAGAGGAATTTAATATCTAATTAATCTATTACCTAGTTAGCCCAACACAAGTACCCATTCCCACTCTCCAGATACATCCTAATTGCATATAGCATTGTTGGGTTACCAAATGTTAAGTGTTTCTAGGTTGTCAAGTGCTACACATATGCTCAAAGTGGTTGTGCTTATGTTCGTTAAAAATTAAAAATTAATTACTTAATTAAAATGCATTAAGGTAAAGTGCATGAATATTAAATGCATTAAGAGAAACATTAATCTATTCTTAGTGCTACAAGGATCATCAAAAGGGCTTATCTTTATTTCCTTCATACTACTATGCTAAGGTACATCAGTGCTTAAATAAAGTAATGGATGATCATCTTAATCATATTATGAATGAATGCAAAACTATTGTAGATGTTGTTGTGGAAATAGAAAAATTGATTGATAGGTTTTAAGAGAACTCAAAATTCATTAAATACTTTAAAAAGTAGTGGTTAAATGGAGACAAAATTGAGTTTTTATTTCTTAGTATCATTCCATAAAAGTTCATACTCATAGTCGTATACTCTTTTCCCATATGTTTGTTGCTCATTTTTATCTTTAACCTTTTTTTTACAAAGATGTGGGTGTTGGTACATTTCTTCCATTACATGTAGCAAGCTTTATAAGGTTGTAATGCTAATTGCGTAACTGATATTCACTGTGATTTAAACACTACTAATATTTTACTAGATGAAGACTTTCAAGTAGTGCTAGGTGATTTCAGATTAGCAAAATTAATTGGTATTATAAAGAAACATATTACAACTTAGATTGGTGGAATCATGGTTCATACTACTCTTAAATATTTATTAAAAGGAAGATCATCAAAGAAGATAGATGTTTATGAGCTTGTCACTGGGCTATGTGCAATAAATATTTCTTGCATTAAAGAAGAAATGGTTGAGGGTGATAGACTGGAAGGAAAAGTTTTGAACTATTGGCCACCTTTTGTGACAAACTATTGAGAAAGGATAGCAATGAGAAATTATCTTATGAGGATATTGAAGAGAGACTTGGAAATATTAAGAAAGTTGTTGAATGCATCAATGACAAAGACCTTTTTTCTGAGTTTTATAGGCATAATGAAACTCCTATTTGATAAAACTTTAATGGAGGATTCTAAAAAAGTGCATTGATAAAGTTGAGGTACTAGTTTGGGACTTGATGTATATCAAAGATGAAAAGAATGATAAATGATTCGAATTTTTCAAAAGATAATCAAAGGAATTTGAGGACTATTATTCTTGAATAGTCTTTGACATTGAATTAACTGTAACAACCTTGACAAAAGGGTTATGACTCATTTTCAAACTTGCATCTCTGAATCTTCCAAATGGGGTATTGTAATGATAGCAAGTTTTCCAGAAGTTCTATCAAGATATGTTACTCTTATGTTAATAGTGACTCCCTTCATTCCATTTGCTGGAACACATTATGTGGACTATTTTAACTTAGGGACATGGCACATTCTAATGCATGTCACCCACTCATGGCTATCATTGGATTGCCTCAAGACCTAGCGTGAACATTCACACAAAGTCCAAATTGGTTATAGCTTCAAGCTCATTAACCAACATTAGACACACTCACTGGGACTACCATTATTACCTTTGAACTAGTTCAATAAAATCGTCAATGCCATGGACATGCTTCTTTCCAAGAGTGTCATCAAATGCCAAAAAGGAAAAAGTGATAGGGGTAGAGGTGTAGGATTAGAATGGGACACTATATTTGGAAAGGCTGCATGGATCTAAACTATTTGTTGGGGAAATGATCCTATCGGTGGGGGTCATTATCATGTTAAATGTGTTTAATTGTTAAACATGATTTTTTGTTTGTCATAGTCTTTAGGGATTATCCTTAGGAATTTGATTGCTATTTTCATTCTTTAGAAGTTGAATGGTCAATTGTTACAAAAGTTGAAGGGTCGAGCATTACAAAAGTTGAAGGGTCGGACATTATATAAGTTAAAGGGTTGACTGTTATAGAAGTTGCTATTTTTTATTGATGTATTTGCCTATTTAAAGGCCATTATCAATTAAATAAAAATGGGAAATTTAGTTGCCTTTATTTGCCCCTATTTTGTTTTGTTTTTTTCTAAGGCTAGTAGTGCATAGCCTTAAAGGCTAATAGTGGCATAGGAGCTTGGTTCAAGAGGCTAGAAAGAGAGCCTAGTTCAAGAGGCTAGAGAGAAAAGCACAGTAGTGCGCCTAGTTTAGGAGGCTCAAGAGAAGAGCACAATAGTGCATAAATGGCCTCTAAAAATTTTGTACAACCTTCCATCCCGTGTTTTGATGGTCACTATGACCATTAGATCATGTTAATGGAAAATTTCTTGAAGTCTAAGAAGTATTGGCAAGTTGTTGAAGATGGTGTAGTAGCACTTGTAGCTAAAGCTACGCTTACAAATGAACAAAGAAAGAAGCTAGAGGGATTGAAGCTAAAATATTTGAAGGTAAAGAATTATTTCTTTCAAGTAATTGATAACTCTATCTTGGAGACTATTCTTAGTAAAGAAACTTCCAAGGATATTTGGGATTCTATGAAGAAGAAATATTAGGGGTCTTCTAGAGTAAAGTGCATACAACTTCAAGCCTTGAGAAGGGATTTTAAGACTCTGCAAATGAAAGATGGGGACTCTATTACCAACTATTATGTAAGGACAATGGGGATAGTCAATAACATGTGATTTCATGATGAGAAGATGGAGGATGTGATTATTGTTGAGAAGATATTATGTTTTCTATCCCCCATGTTTGATTATGTCATTTGTTCAATTGAGGAATACAAAGATGTTGGTGCACTTTCCCTTGATGAACTTCAAAGTTCTTTGTTAGTCGATGAACAAAAGATGAATTGAAATTCAACTTCTGAAGAGAAAGATTTGAAGGCTCCTACTTTTACTTATTCTTCAAGAGGAAGAGATAGAGGTAGAGGTAGAAGAAGAGGAGATCGAGGCAATAGAGATGGCAATAGACATTTCAAAGGAGATGGTGATAAATTTCAAGGCAAAGGTAGAGGACAAGCTAACAAATCTAAGGTGGAATGCTTTAGATGTCATAAATACAAACACTGTCATTTCAAATGCTATAATAAACTACCCAATGACAAAGGAGAGAAATCAAATTTTGTAGAAGAGAAGGAGTTTGAGACTTTGTGGATGGTAGTTCAAGCCAGTCGAGAGTCTCAGTCAGATGCATGGTATGTGGATAATAGTTGCAGCAATCATATGTGTGGATTTAAGTCTTCTTTTTCTTACTTAGATGAAATTGTTTGTTCTACAATAAGTTTTGGTGATTGTTCTACTATAAATATAATGGGAAAGGGTTGATATTAACATTAGAACTAAGAATGGTTTTGTAGAAACAATTTCCAATGTTTTTTATGTTCCTAATTTGAAAAGAAATTTGTTAAGTGATAGTCAATTGCAAGATAAGGGTTATGTAATAACCATTTATAAGGATGCTTGTAAATTTTATGATCCTTCAAGAGGAGCTATTTCAGTTATTCAAATGAGCTCCAACAAATTATTTCCATTGAGAATTGAAAGTGCTCAGTCTTACCTAAAGGTTGACATTTTCATTATGGCCACTTGAATTTTGGAGGATTAAAGACTCTATAATAGAAAAATATAGTGAATAGTCTTCCTCAAATTACAATTCCTTCTGAAGTTTTTGAAGAATGTGTTGTTGGTAAACAACATCATTTTCAATTCTTTCAAGAAAAATCATGGAAAGCAAAGAATGTCCTTGAGTTAGTTCACTCTGACATTTGTGGGCCAATAAAACCATCTTCAAATGGAGGTAAGAGGTACTTGATCACCTTCATTGATGATTATGCTCAAAAAAGCTAGGTTTAGTTTTTGCAGGAGAAGTCTAAAGCTTTTAATAAAAGCTTCAAGGTTTGTGTTGAGAACAAGTTTGGAAAGATCATTAATACTCTTCATATAGATTGTGGAGTAGAATATTATTCAAAAGAGTTTGATGTTTTTTATGAGAATCATGCATTTGGAGAGAGCTCATAGCCCCCTATACACCACCAAAAAATGGTGTATCAGAGAGAAAAAATAGAACCATCCTTAATATGATGAGAATCCTCCTAGTAAGAGGAAGCATTTCAAAGATTTTTTGGCCAAAGGTTATGAATTGGAGCATCCTTGTTTTGAATAGAAGTCCCACCTTTGCTATTCAAAACATGACACTAGAAGAGGCTTGGAGTGGGAGGAAACTAGCAGTGGATCACTTTAGAATCTTTGGTTGCATTGCCTATGCACATATCCCCAATGAGAAGATGAAGAAGCTAGAGGATAAAAGTGAAAAATGTGTCTTTCTTAGCATAAGTGAAGCATTTAAAGCATATAAATTATATAATCCTTTAACAAAGAATATTGTGACTAGTAGAGATGTCATCTTTGATGAAGAGAGCACTTGAAATTGGAATGGGCAGTAGCCTACTTCAATTATTTTTAACAATGGAACTATAGACTCTGTTGCACCCAAAACTACAAAACCTAGAACTATAGACTTCACAGCACCAAGAATTGTGGAGGTTGAGACTTTACCAATAGTAGTAGTAGCTGAATCTCACCATATTTGAAAAATACCCTTATGGATTATGGATTATGAAGTAACTGGGATTGACCAATCTGATGACCCAATCACCCACTTTGCTTTGTTTCTAGAGTATGATCCCACAACTTTTGAAAGTGCTATTAAAGAATCAAAATGGAGAAATAAAATGGAGAATGAATTGATGCCATTGAGAGAAATGACACTTGGGAGTTGGTTGATCTTCCAAAAGGGCACAAAACCATTGGTGTAAAGTGGGTCTTCAAAACAAAACTAAAGGAGATTGGTGAAGTTGACAAGTATAAGGCACGAGTGGTGGCTAATGGATACAAGCAAGAATATGGAATTGATTATAAAGAAGTATTTGATCATGTTGCAAGGCATGATACAATCAAACTGGTGATTACATTAGTAGCTCAAAATTCAGGCCTATCTTCCAAATGGATGTCAAGTCTACATTCTTGCTTGGAGACTTGGAGGAATAGGTATTTATTGATCAACCCCCTAGTTTTGTGAAGCTTGGTAGTGGGCGCAAGGTCTATAAATTAAAAAAGGATTTTTATGGACTNTAAATGAATCACTATCATTCCTAATGAAAATAAGATCATCAACATATNGAAAACGTTAAGAAGTTAATGATGGATGAGTTTGAAATGACTGATCTTGAAAAAATACATTACTATCTTGGCATGGAAGTAGTGCAATCCCCCATTAGAATCTTTATTTCTCAAAAGAAGTATGTTAGAGAAATTTTGAAGAGGTTTAAGATGAAGGATTACAATCTTGTAAGCACTCCACTTGAGATTGGCTTGAGGCTAAGCAAAGATCCTAAAGGAAGTAAGCTGGAGGGTAAATTTTACAAGCAAATTGTCAGGAGCCTAAGTATTTGACTGTAATCAAGCTCGATATAATGCATGCTATGATTCTTATCAACAGATACATGGAGTCTCCAAAGAAGATGCATTTGTTGGTAGCTAAAAGAATATTTCATTACTTACTAGGGGATAAAGATTTTAGGTTATTTTACAAGAAAGGTGAGAAATCTAATTTTGTGGGATTTACTGATAGTCATTATGTAGGAGATCAAGATGAGAGGAAGATAACTTTGGGATATTTTTTTATGATGGGAATAGGGGCTGTTTCATGGTCATTCAAGAAATAATCAATTTTCACATTGTCAACCACAGAGGATGAGTTTGTTACTGCAACATCTTATGCTTGCCAAGCTATTTGGACTAGAAAAATTCTTAATGAACTATATTTCAAGCAAGAGAGGGCTACTACAATTTTGTGTAACAATAATTCCACCATAAAGTTATCCAAAGATCCTGTGCTACATGGAAGAAGCAAGCATATTGATGTGAGATTTCACTTCTTATGTGATCTATGCCATGATGGTGTTATTGATTTGGTATTTTGTAAGAGTGAAGATTAACTTGTTGATATTGTAACCAAACCCCTCAAGTTATCAACATTCTAGAGGCTAAGAAAGTAGCTCAGAGTCTACACATTGAATGATTTTTGTTAAACTGATAGTTTGCAAACTTTCAATTTACGGGAGGGTATTAAATGTGTTTAATTGTTAAACATGTTTTTTTTTTGTCCTAATATTTGGAACTATCCTTAGGGATTTGGTTGCTATTTTTTTTCTTTAGGAGTTGAATGGTCAGTCGTTATAAAAGTTGAAGGGTTAGCTATTACAAAAGTTGAAGGCTTGACCATTATTGAAATTGAAGGGTTGGTCGTTATAGAAGTTAAATGGTTAAATGTTATAGAAGTTTCTATTTTTCGTTGATGTATTTGCCTATTTAAAGGCCATTATTAGTTGAATAAAAATGGAAAATTCAGTTGCCTATTTACCCCTATTTTGTTCTATTTTTTTTATTTTTTCTAAGGCTAATAATGCATAGGCTAGCAGTCCACAACCTCAGAAGCTGACACAACATACCATAGGTTCTCATGCTTAGTGGCATTGTCTTTGTTGCCGATCTTGGAAACCTCAACATCCAACCCATCATGGATTTGCCAGAGGTGACTTCTATGCAATAACATCACTTGATGTAACATAATACGAGCTATGTTTCAAAAATATTTAGGAACAATAGATGTCAATCAGGGGATAACTGTTCACAAACATGACACTGCCTCTAACTCCAACAAAATCTTCAACACTAGACATTACTTGGTCATAGGTGATGCAAAACACAAGCATGGGAATGAATCTAGAGATAGAAGAAGTTGGAGCAATGTTGGCATGAGGAACTACGAGAACTAGAGATTCACTAGATAAGATGGAAATAGGGGCCAAAGCTGGTAATGTTGGAGCTCACTTACCATAGTCATGGAAACCATGGGTCTTTGTTGCAGAGGTTGCAAGTAAGATCAACAAGCATGTCACCATTATTTTCTCTAGAATTTCTAAAGGTGGTCATGGTGACTACTTTTGTAGATTGTTGCTATGCTTTACTTTTGTGTCTTGCAATTCTTTGTTCAGATGAAATGTGAAACATGATGTGATGATTATGGAGATGATAGAAGACTCCATGGAATTTGGTAGTAGTAGCAATAAGCCAAAATCGTAGGCATAGGAGGCGATGTGTGTTGGCAAGGGTTTCAACAATATTCATGGATCAATTGGAAACATGTTACTAGTTTGGGTTGTTAAATTGAGTTGGGAAATATGTCTATCCAATTGTTGGTATTTTTTTTATCCTTAACATGGTTACAACATTGTTAATTTTGCTAAAATTTATTGAACCTATTATTTTACTTTAATATTCACTTTTAAAAGGAGGTATTTTTATTCATGAAGAAAAGAGGTTTACAAGATATTTGTATAACACACTATATGAAGAAGACATTTGGCTATGATTCCTTTTATTCCTATGGAAGTTGTAACTTCCTATGATGGTTACAACTAAAAACTCCATGATATGTTTAGCTTTCCATTACCAAGAAGACACTTATCAACCATGGCATATATTTCTCAAATATATCATAACTTCTATGAAAGCTATAACTTCCTAGGATGGTTATAAATTAATCCCCTAGATATTTGTAATCCACCTCAAATTTTCATGATGATTGTAACTACTTGAAAGTCACTATAAAAGGGCCTTCTAGGGTAGAATTCAAAGAGGAAGAATTGGAAGAAGCATACTTAGAAGAAATATTGAAGATTGTAAAAGCATGGATTGCAAAAGACATTAATTCAGCTTCTTTGTTTTAATCCTATGAGTTCATTTCTTCCCATTTTTTTTAGTTTCTTAGCTAATAGTTTAGATAATATCATGCTAGGCATTTATTTTTGAGATTTTTTCTAGGTTGCTTTTATAGCTTTGTTTTTGTGCAATATTATAATTATATTAAGGTTTTCCATAAAAGAGCTTATGTTGTTGAAAAGCCTATAGAGTAATTTAATAGTAATGTCTTAACGAAATTGCCTATTTTGAGCATAAAAGATCTAGGAANGCTATAGAGTAATTTAATAGTAATGTCTTAACGAAATTGCCTATTTTGAGCATAAAAGATCTAGGAAAATCTTTAGTATTTTGAGACGACTAAAATAGCTTCATTGTTTTAAAGTGCATTTCCTTGGTATTTCAATCCTAAAATTGTCAAATTTTTTGAAGGCTTTGTTGAATGAAATTCTTGACAACTATTAACTAGCCAAAATAGAAGTTCATACTTTGTCGTTTACAAAGCATTTTTGGTAGTGTAATAAGATTGTCCTTTACAAAATTTCTTGTTGAGATTAGAGGGTTTGGACAATATGTAGTTAGATTAAATTAGAATAGCTTTATTGCGAAGTATTTTCTCTTGTCAATTTATCTTGTTTAAAGATTTGAGATTTCACACAAATCTGCTTTCCTTTCTTTCTCTTTCTAAGTCCATTGAATCTTGCTCTATTTATAGTTTTCTTGTGGAAATTTCTCTCTAAGGGAAATTAGGAGTGGATTGGCCAAATTATGCTCAAATTTTTTTGTAAAATTTTATTTGTTACAAGTAACATACTATAGGGACTATATAAACTAAGTAATTGACAAAACTGGAACCTTCAACTCATAGTATTTGAAAAAGTTAATGGAGTTTCTTTTATGATTGCCAATTAAAGTTTCATACACAACCCAACCATTTCAACATTCATAATAGAAAACACATGCTCATGATTAGCTCAATAAGCACTTAAACCCTATTTAAAGAACACCTTCACTTTCTGTGACTTCCAAAGTTACGAGACTTGGAGGCCACAATGTTGGCGATCCCAAACAATCGCCAATAGTGGGCTAAAGCATTCTATGATGTTTCCCATGCACAACAACACAAAAATAATGTTGCTGAGTCATACCATGGATTTTTAAAGGGAAAATTTTAAGAGATATAAGAACTAGGAAATACTAAAGGACTGACTAGCTTATATGAAGCTTGACAAAGGTACAACTATATTATTGGCGTAATCTAAGAATTAAAGCTGTAGGATATTTCATAAGATAGAGATTTCAAGAAGAAGTAATGGGAAAAGGATTTACAAATATCTAATGTCGAATGTGTCCAAGTTATAGAAATAGAAGATGAATGTGTTGTGCGAAGTTAGAATAGTTTGATGCTAAACACTTGGTACAGGGTTTCAAAGGTGTTTTATTTTTGAATATCTTGTGAGTGTAAATGGTCTTCCCTTGGCCATTTTTGGAAGCACTTGATGGAAGTTCTTATTAGGGTGAAGGATTTCATCAATGCATTCAAGTTCTTCTTCCAAGATGAGTTTTAAGATTCACGAGTTCCTATGGAACTAAATTCATTCCAACCACATTAGTTCCCTAGCTTGGAAGATGCTTCAAAACTTGGAATGACACTAGAGACATTAGGATCAACTAGCTAGGGGTTTGTCACCAATGAGGTGGACATGGTGGAGAATACAAATCAAGATATGAAGATGGACAAAGGTAAAGCAAATGCATAGTGGGAAACAAAAATTCATAAGCTTAAAAATAGATTAACAAAATTTGCAAAAACATTACCTACAGAAAAGGATAATATTTTAGAAATAGAAAAACATGTGGAATTTTTTGAATCAAATTTTTTATTTTCAAGTAATGTAGATGGATTAGTGAGAAAAAAAAGGATTGACTAGAAATAGTCTTACCAAATGTACTACCTAAAAGCTTTCTAAGCATAATTGTGCAAGAAAACTTTTTACTAAGGATGAGAATACTATTTCTTTACTTAATTTTGGTTATTAAATACTTTACATAATCTTCTTTTTATTTTAATCAATTTTTTTCTTGCAAATTGAAGTGTAAATGGCTAGGAGAATCATGAATAGTCCTTTGATCCCGTGTCTACCTTAAACCAACAGCTCCTTATATGGCATTGTTATCAATGTATTTTTTGTTCAACATCCTTGGAAAGTAAATTATGATTAGAAGATGTTATGTATTTTTTATTGATTACTTGACAACATGTTTGTCACTCTCTTTTGTTAGATTAAACTATGCTTTATAATACTTAATTGGGTGTTGTAAGACTATGTGTTGGACATGTGTTGCCTATATGTACATTGTTAATTACATTTTGGATAATGATCCCTATATATTTGATTTATCTTCTTTTATTAGTGATCATTCAAATATTTCATTTTTTAAGAACCATGAGAACATGTGATTCGCATGTACATGCAATATTTTTAAAATAACATACATGAACATGCATCTCACAGTATTGAGAAGTCTTGAATTTTATAAATCTATGCGAGTTGCTCCCCTTTGGCCAAAAAAGTTTACAAGTTCATGTAATTCACATATCTCTGTAGTTTTATTTATTTATAGAAACTAATTTAAATCAGTAAGCTTTAATGCGCATGACACTTTCCATATTCAAATTGTGAGTAGTAATGAATACTGTGAGTCGCATATTGCTATATCAATGCATCTCATGAAAAATTATGTGGCCAACATACTTTTAAGAAGGATGTGATTCACATTTTATTATGTGTCTTGCACCTATAGATTAGACTACGAGTAGCAACTAAAAAAATGCTAAACACATTACTCATGTTAAACTGCAGTAATAGATTTAACATGCGACTCATACTTTTCTTTAATATGCTGGTTGTAGGACCTCATAATGCATGTTAAAATGTAACAAAATAAAATGTATTAGCACAACTATTATTCTCACTTTTACTTTCACTTGAATGCAACTGACATTTGATAAGAAGCAACTTCATAGAAGGCCATAGAAGAAGGCTAAGAAGGTAGTAGCACAAGATTTTTCTTCAAGGCATTATATTATTCAATTTATATCAACAATTACTAGGAGGGTAAGTTAATCAACACTACAATTCAAAATTTATTTTCTTTTTCCTCATGCTAGGGTTAACTACAAGAGTTATTAATTGATGGCTTTTATATATGAAATTAATAGAATTAAGTATATTATTTCTTTCATGTGCTAGAATTCTATTTTACAAATTTACCAATTTCTAGTTTTTGGTTAAGCACAAATCAGGGTTTAAAATGAGGATAAACTTGTTGTGTTGGAAAAAATCAACAAGATGGATGATTTGATAAAATAAGTTGGTAAAATAACATGGATGAGTTCCAATTATAGGACCACAAGAAAAACCATGTGTTTGGCCTACAATTGATGAAACCACAATATCTCCTCTAATCATCATATAGCAAGTCATTAGGGTATAACTGGTAGCTACATTACTCCTAATCTAATGTAAAACTAGAGTTAGTTAACTTCTTCTAGAGGTAAAAATGCCCTCTCATACAAGTATATATACATGCATTAGTTGCTATTTTTTGAGTTGGAAGTTCAAAGTTGGATGAGTTACTTGACTCCAATGTTGGAATAGCATTTTTTTTATTTCCATTCCATGTAACTTAATTTATATTAGTCTTTTATTTCAGCATGCATTTTAGTTTTAAATAGAAGATAGAAAATGGTATGCAAAATAAATGTGCACCCAACAAAGTTCTTGCTTCTCTCTCTTTAATGTATTCTAAAAATGTATTAAAATGAGCATGTTTATAGAAGCCCTTAGAGAAGATCTAGACACTTTGTTTGAAAAAAATGTGTTTATCATACCTAAAGAGGCTCAAACAAATCATAAACATGAAGAACAAAGCCCCAAGTCTTTGTTATAAGAATACAAAATCTATGTGCATGTATTTATCCTCTATTTCTATGAAGTTGTAAGTTCATATTAATGCTCTAAATAGGTCAACAACAATAAGGAAAATATCAAGGTTCATTTCACCAAGATTAGGCTTAGGTTGCATCTCTCAAACACTATGATCTCACTGTAAATCACATTCCAATCATAGCCAACAAAAACACTAATAGTGAGTCTACCACAATTTGCAACCCACTTGCATTTTATCCAAAGAATAATCCAAAAGTTTCCTAGCTTCTATAGACTAACACTGAGTCATGATCAACTCGCAACTATGTCATGATAACAGAAAAAGTACATCACAACCTTTATTTTTAGTGATGGTCATTGCACGACTCACCCATAGTCTGGTTGTAGTCTACATAAAAACACCAATTATTAAGCATTAAACCATCATAATTTCAAAAACAACATCTTTATTGAATAAAAGGTTATTTTTTACTATTATAACAGGGAATTTTAAAAACATAACATATGTTGAGTATAGTGGATGTGGAATTATTTAATCTCTATTATCACTACCATCACATAATGATGTAATAGAAATTTTGTGCTTGACTAAATGGGAAAAACATGTATCATGATAATGCATTTAATTGTTAATAGTTATGCTATAATATATTTCTATGTTCCTAGAGAGGATAGTCATCATAACTAGATAGCAGAAGGAGATTTGGTAGAGTGTAGGAGGCATAAGAAGGAGCACAAACATGGGTAAGATATTAGGTAGGCTATTAGAATACTACATGGAATGTTTCTAGAGAGTAGGAGTAGGAGGCATATCAGCATGCATAAGAGACATTATCACGAGAGGAGCAGAAATGAAGGGAGGTGAAACTTAGAACAGCTCCCTTGTGGAGTCGAAGGAACTTCCACCCCTTGATGTAGCTTGTTTGGCTAGAGATGCTTAAAAAGCTTGCTAAATGGTGTCATGATTTCATCATCATTAGAGGTCCTAATTATTATGAGGAGGAGGCCCATTAGTTTTATGTGACACATCATTGAGGATCACCTATTTCAAAGGTGTTTAAGATTGATGACTTCGCTTATACACTCATGGAGTAGATCTTGGGGTAGGTACTTAACATGTATTTTGATGCTTAAAGGGAGTTTTTATGATTGTCACTTTTGAGTAAAAAACAAAGCTCTTGAGTAAGGTGCTTGAGGTGGAGACTAATGAGATAAGATGGCCTTATAGGAAGTTCAACCCACAATGGAGAGTTCTTATTAGGGAAATTCATACAAATCTCCTAGTTATCACACATCACACTCATGTGATATCCTTCACCTTGATGGTCTTGATGGATTTGGAGAGGGAATTTTCTTTGAACTATCCTCACATTATAATGTAGAGAATGGAGATCATCAGTAGAGATGTTGTTATAATAGCTTTTCCATCAATCGTGTCTGCTCTTTTTAGGCATTGGAAAATCCTTGAACTTGAAGGGGATGATAGAGAGGTCCACCTTTTTGGTGAGGATCAGTTACCACATTTGGGGTGTGCATTATACACCTAGCATGTCCCTAGGACACAACTTAATGATCTCCTTGGCTCCTAAACCCACATGTCCTAGAAGATGATAGAAAGGCTAATTGGAATTAGTTTGATGGGCACACCAATGAGATGTAGGTTGTTCATATCAATCCTAACTAGTAGCAACAATAGTTTGGAGACAACATAGTGCTATTTATCTACTTAGAGGTAATGGAGGGCTAGTTGATTACCTACATGGATGCCATGTAGTTGGAGATTGATCACCATTTTTGACAGGTGGATAGGAGGCTTACTTGCCTATTTGTGAATGTTTAGTCATTAGGTAAATACTCATCTGAACATTTTTAGTCATTGCATGGGTCTTTTATTTCAGTGGTATTGGAGGATATTCTTGACCCAATGTTTGTTGGGATGATCACTTTGGTCCATGAGCTAGAGGTAAGACCATTAGGAAGAGCTAGGATGAAGAAGCAACTAGTCATCGGGGTTGATGATATTGTCACAAAGATAGATTTCATGTAGACTGATGCTCCAAACATAGTTCAAGACAATATTGCAATAGGTTCTGGCTAGACCATTGTGTCTATGTATATGTATTTAGTCATAGTTGCCTATTACATTGCTTTTTGATGATATTTATGTATTTACATGGTCTCTTACTGACACCTTTTTTTATAATCAATACCATGATTCGATGCATGATTTTTGTGTTAAATGTTGTTGATAAATGTGGTATTTTAGCTTTTCTAACTAATAGTTTTCATGCCTTAGTTATTTTTATACATTGATGTTTCAAGGGATTGGAAGTATTATTTCTGATGCTATGATTGATTCATATCAAAAGTTGACTTATTATTTAAGGTGCATGGCTTGCATCTTTCAATGTTGCAAATTCATTTCTAGTAGGTTACTTAGATATAGAAGCATTACGCAAAAAAGATTGTTAATACTAAGCTGGTTGTTTAGATCGATAAGTTCTCTTATGTAATTAATAAAAATAATTTAGTTTTAGTACATAGAAATTTTTAGTGATTAATACATGTGATTTGAGAATTTTTTATGTTATATATGGATAAATTTCTTTGACAACTTTAATATAGGAGAAATTTTGATTTTTATTCCAAGTTTTCAAATAAGACAAGTAGATAGTTTCAAATAAGGCAAGTTTGATTTTTATAGTGTGCATTATGCAAGCTTTTTAGTAGTGGATGAAGAGTGTATATAATATCTTGTGTTTTGGAGGAATCTCTAATACATATATGTGTGGCAACAAAAAATGTTGGCAACTAGAACACTAAGGAGTTTGCAGGTGCACAGCCTCAACCCCACCTCTATGTGAGGGCCTTGTTGGAAAATGGAGGTGGAGTGCCTTGGATGGTCTTGTCGATCGAACAGGAACTTTGTCAGCTGCAACTAGGGTATTAGGTGCAATTAGGGTTGGCATGGTTAGCTGAAATGCAAGTGCTGACATTGTGAAATGATGTTAAGCATTCTAACAGTGTTCTCGGTAGTATCGAGGTTGACTAAGCCTAAGTGTAGTAGGGTTTCCCAACATGAGAATGATGGTGTGAACGTGAAAAAATGTGTAAAGTAGTAAGGAGATGTGAATGCAATTCTAAAATGTCAAAGAAAAGTGCATCAGAAATGCTTGAAAATGCAAAGTTTGAGAGAGAGAATGGCACTACCCTAGATGGAGAGTGTAGCAATTGTAAAATAGAGGTGAGAAGGTACACAGTGTATAGACCAATGTAGTAGTAGTGTAGCCACAATATTTGGGGTGTCCCAGGGTGAAGATCAACATTTACTATGAAGTCTATGCCTGCTAGTTTGGCTAATGTGATGCCTTGTGGGCTACAGTGCACTATGGTGCTGAATGGGATGCAAAGGTGTTGATATGCTTTGGTGTGCAAGGAGCTCAAGGTGCCTCAAGTGCCAAGTGGTACTCTAAAAGTGCCAACTACTAGAATTTTCCAATTGAATGTTTCAAAATGTCCCCCACTAAAATGGAATTACTAGCCAATCCCTTAACATGTGAAATGCAAGGGTATTTATAGGGTTAGGATTAGTGTGAAGTGTGGATCAAGGACCACGTGGCAAAGGGGGTAGGTGAGGCTATGCTAACCCCAGCTATGGTCCCATTATAGTAATTGATGCTATGCTCTGGTGTGCTCCAATGGACCCCAAGAGATCAATAAACTATGACTACGTAGCCAAGACTGCATGTGCCAAAGTAAAAAAAAATACCATAATGTACCTATAAATAGTGCAAAATAGTGCAATTTGGTGGCTATGCTCTGGGACTATGCTCTCCCCTCTTTCAAGTGGAGTTAAGCATAGTTACAATTTTGGGACATAGGATAGTACAAAGAAAGTGCAAGTTGTTGATCCTACTTGCTAAAGGAGTGCTAGAGCTAGATTGAAGGCTTGTGCTTAGCTTTGGAAGCTTTTGGAGGTAGTTCCATGTTGCTATGCTAGCTATGCTCTGGAGCATAGTCGAACAGTTAGGCAAATTTTGCAAAAAATTGAAGTCCAGTGCTGCTAAGCTTGCTATGCTCATGAGCATAGTAGGAATGGACAGGCATAGCATGGACACTTAGAAAAATTTGGTAAAAATTGTAGTTCTTGTTCTTGCTATGCTAGCTACACTATGGAGCATAGTAGGAGGGGTAGCCTCAGGAGTTGGAAAATCTACCAAACTATTCCTTCCATTCTAAGAAGCTTGATAACTTTTGGCTTGACACTCATGCAAACTAACCACTAGAGTGTTACTATGCTTGCTATGCTCAAGAGTGTAGTAGGAGGAATGGGAGCATAGCAAGGCACTTAGAATAATTTTTGCCACTATTGTTGATACTTAGAAAATTTTGTGAACCTAGTTCTATGCTGCATGCTACACTAGCTATGCCCTAGAGTGTAGCCCTAGTAGTGGGAGCATGGTCAAACAGCTAGAAAAAATTGCCTCATGTTGACACTTAGATAAATTTTCTATTGAAGTGCTATTACTTGAATTTGGTGGTGTTTCATTGGCCCCTCTTTGTCAACATTTGGAGGAGTGGCCTAAGAGACGTTGACAAAGAACCCAAAACACCACAATAGGCACGGTACCAACATTCCTCATCAACACTTGATTGAATGGTGCTTTGCTGGGCTTAAGAGTGCTAAAGGAAATGGTACGTTGAGGGTAATGGATGTAGGGAATTGGCTTGGGATAGCAAGGGAAGAATGAGATGCAAATGATGTATCATGCTGCAAGATGTGGGATCAACATAGCTAACCATGATCATGGCATCAAGGTGGCTTGTTGTTGAAATGATGGCCTCTCATCAAAGTTCTTATGAAAGAGCCTTCACCCATTACACCAAAATGGCTTACCCCTAACATTTTGATCTCTTGTTAAAGTGTTTATGAGAAAGTTGATGTGAATTCAGGATTAGATCAATTGCGAAATTGCAACTCTGCTACTTTGCTTAGGGATGCATTTTGCCCCATTCTTTTTTTTTTTTGTTATTTGCTTTCTTCTTTGTGAGATGCTAGCTATAAGATGCTTATCATCAAGTGGATTGCATGCCACTTGATGGGTTTTGCTTAGAGACAACGACATCACATCTATGGGATAGGTGTTTCCTCCCCAAGATGAGTTGTGTTACATCCACTTGGGCTTTGACTAGTCCATAGAGGCTTCCCATGGGATGAGTTGCATTACATCCATTATGTATTCTGTGGTCAACTGAAAGAAGGATGTCATGTACATTGGAAAAGCTTGCAGGGAAGGCTAGGAAATGTAAGGTAAAGGGGTAACTACAAGTAGGCTATAGCGAGGTAATAGGGATGTGCACTTTCAAGTGGCGTGGTGAGTCTAACCAAGCACATTGGAGCAATGTGGTGACTTGCCATTGTAATGAAACATGTTACTAAACAATCACCTCTAGGGCTTCATCCTACAAACACAATACAAAGAAGATAAGAAAATAAGCACACAACATGAGATGAGAGAAAAATGCTAGTTGTGAGAACACTACAAGTGCTATGAGTGCTAAGCTAGTTGTAAGGGCTTGTAGTGGCAAAGCAAGAAGTCTAGTATAGGTGTCAAAGCTAGAAGGTTGCAAAAGCTCTAGCAGCCACACTAGAAGCAAGCACCCAAGGGAGGTTAACAAAGTGATCGAGGGTGATGTCAATGTGGGTGTTGAAGACTTCACACAAGAAAAAAGAACTTGGAAATCTAGCAAAATGGTAACGAGCCAAGCTACTGGATGTGCTTCCAAGCCTAGGAAATGGTGAGGGCTGGAGGATGGTAGTGTTGTGGCTAGGCCATAGTACTACTAGGACTTAAGCAGGTGGTGCTAATGATGAGAGCTCCAATCAATAATGAAATACCCAAGGCCCATGAGGCTTTTGGTATAGCCTGGAGATGGTGCTATTGGCAATGGTTGTGGTAACTCTCGAAGGTCAACAAAAAGCTCAAGGGCATCTCGAAAAGATCAGCAAAATGCCAAGGGTGGTAACATTGCAAATGTTCTAGAGGCTTTTTCTTCATGATGTGAACTTCATTCTGGAACTTCAACAACCTACCCCACCTTTCCCGCGACGTGTGGGAAAATGATGGAGGCTCAAAAGTACTTGCACTCACTTATTCATAAAAACATGCATGTTGAGCTATGTGTATTGAACTGAAAACCCAATTTAAGGTCCTAGTAGACCACATGTTGTGCTAGTTTAAGGTCCTAGTAGACCATGACGTGTTAGTTTATAGTCCTAGTAGACTACTATGTGCTAGTTTAATGTCATCACAGATGGTGGATATTGTGCCAGTTTAACATCATAGCTCAAGGATGTTCTATGCTAGTTTATAGTCATACTGGACTATCTATGATAGTTTAACATCATAGTAGATGACCTGTGCCAATTTAATGTCATAGCAGATGAGCTATGGATGCTAGTTTAATGTCATAGCAAACTATCTATGCCAGTTTGATGAGACGTGGTTCGCACAGGCCGTGATATCGCGTACGCGATATCGCATCTTTTCCTATGATATTGCGTACGTGATAATGCAGTCCGCCGCCATATCTATAAATAAGACGCGGCTCTCCCTCATTCGGATCCCAGTTTTAGAGTAGTGAAGCTCTGGCAGTTTGATCCCTCCAGAGTTAGATTTTTTCCCGTGTCTACCCGTAGTGTGGTGAATGTAATTGTACGGTGTCTTTATTCGAGTGTGCTGTACTTGGGCATGCACATGATAGGCAATAAAGATCGAGATTACTTCATCATTGCAGCATTCACTTAGTTTATTTATTTGTTATTTATTTAATGTTATTTATTACTTTCATAGCGTGGTGTGAGTATGACTTGACTACAAGCATCTACAGATGTGTACGACTAGTTAAGGAATCGGTTACTCATCGTGATTAGTCTCTCACCCTTAAACTCCTAGAAGCGAAATGAGTACGACTTGATTACGAGCATTTAAGTGTGATTTCTTGGTAGCCCAGTGGTGTAGCTAGGGGAATCTACGCTTGGTAACCCAGTGGCGTATTTGGGATTTGTGCTTGGTAATCCCAGTGGTGTACCTAGGATCTATGCTTGGTAGTCCCAGTAGCAGTCTTGCACGAAGTCCAAGATGTGTACGGTTGATCAAGGAATCGGTTGCTCATCGCACTTAGGCTAGATTAGATTTCTTACCCTTTTCCTCCTAGTTTAGTTTAGCTAATATTCTTTTCCACTACCATCAGGAGTAGCATAGATTAGGAACACATCATACACCTCATCTAGACTAAACCATACGTGACATATGCAAAACTAGTCTAGGTGGGAAGACAGTGAACTGCGACCTAAGGCTAACTATCTAGGTGCCACAACTAGTCCATCTGCGGAGTTCGACCGGATCACGTGTGTGACGCTCATTTCGTATGGTTGAGTGTAGGGGTACCTCGCCACTCATCACAATTTAATGTCATATTAGACGACTTATGCTAGTTTAACGTCATAGCGGATGAGCTATGGATGCCAGTTTAACATCATAGCCCAAGGATGTTCTATGCCAATTTAACATCATAGCAAATGCTTTGTTCACCTTGCTTTTATTGATGTGGTAATGCATCTTATGCATAGTAAGGCTTCAAGTAGGAATGGTTGACTAGATTAGCAAATTTGTTATCATCTAGATCAGCAAGCTTGAATGCTCTATTGTCATAGGACTTAATGACCAAGAAAGGCCATTTCTAGTTGGCTAAGAATTTATCCATGAGTTTGTGAATGGCCTTGAGTACTAAGTCCCCCCTTTTGATTAGGCATTGATGCTAATTGTGGTGGTGCTTTTTCCATTGCTCCTCTTGATACCATTCAATGCAATTAGGTGTTTGCATGTGCTCATCCTCTATAGAGTTAAGGTTAATGATTCTCAACTTCTTGTTTTGAGCCTTGTCAATGAAGCTTGAGAATATCACGCAAAGCGATGGGACCTACAATTCAAGAGGCAAACTTGCTTTAGACCCATATACAAGGATATATGGAGTCTTACTTGTTGTTGTTCTACATGTCATGTCTTAGGCCCATAGTGCATAGACTAGTTGCTCACGCCATTATCGTTTGTTGCTAGTAAGCATCTTATTCAAAAGGTTGACATTGACCTTGTTTGTGGCCTCTGCTTGGCCATTCCCCTATGGGTATTATGGTGATGAGAAGGAATACTTGATGTCGAGGTGTTCATAGAAGGCTTTGGTCTTTGCATTGCTAAAGTATGGTGTGTTGTCTATTACAATGGTCATGGACAAGCCAAATCAGGTCACTATATTATCAAGGATGAATTTGCAAACCTATTGCGATTTTTTCTTCCTAAGGGGGATAGGTTCAACCCATTCGGTAAAGTATTTGATTGTGGTTATGATGAAGCTATGTCCTACAGAGGACTTAGGTGTGATGAACCCTAAGATATCCAACCCCAAATATTGGAATGGCCATGTGATCTATGTGATGTGCAGTTCAGTACATGGCACATGCATTAAGTTACCATGTTGTTGACACACGTTGCATGTCTAGATCTTGGATACATAATCACACTCCATGTAAGGCCAATAGTAGCCTAACTGTTTGGTTTTTGATGCCATTATCTTGGATGCTATTTGGTCTTCACACAGTCCCTCGTGGACTTGATCAACGATCGTTTGCACTTCATCATCACTAATGTAAGTCAGCAATATGCCATCATAGGATCTACAACAAAGCATGCTATTACCTACAATGGCATACTGCTATGACTATTTTCACACTACATCCTTTTGGGCGGTGGTTAGATGTTGTAGAGGCTCACCCTATTGAAGGTATGACTTGATATTATCATATAATTCCTATGCATGAGTTGTGTTTGTTGTGGGTATAGATGCAATGTTAGTTACTTGTGTGATGGGCTTAGTGCAATCCATTATTGAAGTGGGAAAGGCATGAAACATGTTAGGTTTAATTCTTAACGCTAATGTGGCTAATGTGTTGGAAATGGAATTCTCATTGTAGGAGATGTGCTAGATATCTATAGTTGCAAACCATCAGAGCAAGTGCCTCACCAAGTCATAATAAGGTTGTAAATGTTATGCTTTATAGGCATAAATGTTTGTAACTTGGTTAATGACTAATTACGAATCACCTTGGATTGCTATGTTTAGGATTCCTAGGCCACAAGCTGTTATAAGACCTCTAAGGAGACCCTTGTACTACACTACATTATTAGTGCAAGGAAATGCTAAGTGATATGCAAAGGATCGAATCTCCTTGGAGGGAAGTGTGATGAAAATAGTGGCACTACCCCCTTGAGAGGTTGAAGTGCCATTAAAGTGTAAGATTGCCTCAAAGTTGGTAGGCACTTGGCTTATACTACAAACATGCTCATCCACAAATTTTGAGTCTATTGTTGCTTGATCATTTATTGGTGAAGTTTCCAATTGTGTAGCTATTGCTTGATCTTTGGTTAATGCTTGTGTTATGTAATGCAAGTTCAACTCTACAGTTATTACTTTCCACCATGCAATTTGACTACTTTCGTAGATGTTCATTATGATTTCTTGAAGTACATTGTTTTTGCAGATGACGTTTACCTATTTATGAAAGAGATAACGCCTTCACTTTTTAAGTGCAAAGACTAAGGCGAGATAGTTCTTTTTCACATCATGGTATTTTGTTTCATGGACCACTAATGCATGGCTTAGGTAGTATACAAAGACCTCTAAGCCATCTTCTTACTTTTGGCAAAGCAGAGAAGCAATGGACTTGTCAAAAGTTACAAGGTAGATGTAAAAATGTTTATCTACTTGTGGAGGATAGACTGTTAGAAGTTAAGCCAACTCCTATTTGAGGTTGATGAATGCCTCTTGGCATTGAGTTGTCCACTCAAAGTGGACTCCCTTTTTGAGAAAATGTTGCATTAGCTGCAACTTATTAGTGAACCATGTGATAAATCGACATATGAATTGCAATATGCCTTGTAATACATGTAGCTCTTTAAGGTTAGTTGATGGTGCTAAATTAGTGATGGCCTTAACCTTATCAGGGTCGATGCATATACTTGCTTCTGATACCACAAAGCCTAGCATGTGGCCTATCTTGATGCTAAAGATACAATTCCTAGGATTTAGCCTAAGCTCATGTCTAAGGAAACATTTGAGTACATGGTCTAAGTCATCTACATGGTCGTGTGCCATTTTGGACTTAACTACTATGTCATCAACGTAGTCATTGAGCAACAAGTAGTCACTAAAGATGTATGTCATGGCATGTTGATAGGTTGTTCTTGCATTCTTTAGTTTGAAAGGCATCATTGTATAGAAAAATGTACCCCACCGGATCATGAAGGTTGTACTGAGTTAGTGCTTCAAGTTGATTTGAATTTGGTTGTATCCCAAGAACCCATCCATGAAGGACAAAAAGGCATGACTAGCTGTAGTATCAACTAGTTGGTTGATGCTAGGCAACGGAAAATTATCTTTGATGGTTGCCTTGTTTAGGTCCAAGAAGTCTATGTAGATGAGTATGGTTCTATTTTTCTTAGGTACAACCATGATGTTGGAAAACTAGTCTGCATAGTTGATTGCCCAGATGAAACTAGCCTTATAGAGCTTAGTGATTTCATCATGGACTGCCAATGCCACCTCAGACCTAACCTTATGGGCTTTCTATTTAACTAGTTTTACACAAGGATCGAGGATGGTGTTGTGCTATACTATGCAAGGATCTAGGCTTGGCATGTCCTCGTAGGACCATGCAAATGCCTGATGTTGTCATTTAGAACTTTGATGATGCTTTGGGTGTGTTGAGGCTCTAATAGAAAATTGAGTTTCAATGTCTTTGCCTTGCCACTAAGTGTTGCTATAGGGACTTTGATGAGGGGATCCTTAGTGATGTCACCTACCTCTAGATTGAGAATCCTAACTAGATCGTCAAGCCAATCTAGCAATGATTCTACAGATGTTACATAGTCATCATGCACTTTGGTCTTAAGGTTTAGGAATTAGGCATCAATGCATCAGATGAGGTCACCGTGAGATCCAATGAGGACCATAGGTGAACGAAGACACTCATATGTGTTCATGCTATAATCCTATGATGTATCCTACAAAACATCTAGAAAAAATGTCAAGCTACACCTATCTTAATAGAGTCACAATGCATAAAATGAGGAAAGTAATGCAACAAGAAATTGCCTAGATGTACGAAAGTAGATTTAGAAAAGCAAATGTGTGAGCTAGTTTCGGGCCTTGACAGGCCATGGATTACTAGTTTAAGGTCTTAGCAAACCATAATTTGTTAGTTTAAGATCTTAGTGAACCATGATTTTCCAGTTTAAGGTCTTAGTGGACCATTGTTTGTGCAAGATGCATTGGTTCAAGTAGGGCAAAGAGTATCTAGAACATGGAATTAGGTTGTGCATTTGTTGGGCAACTAGAAAAATCTTAAAAAATTTTCTAAGTCTAGGAATCATTAGAAAAAGTTTAAAAATATTTCTAACTCTAGTTGCAACACTTATCCCTTGATACGCTCGCCTCCTTGCTATGCTCCACAAAAATCCAAGAAAATTTGCCAAAGTTTTGAGGCACTAGTGTGGTAGGTGGTGCATTTAAATACCCCAAGGGGATATATATACACATTTTACCAAGGGTAAGACTACCATTTTCCAGAGTGAGAATGAAAAATTATAGTGTAGCATAGTTAGAGTGAGGTGTGGAGCCTAGAGCATAGCAAGAAGAGTGAAGCACCAGAGCATAACATCCAAACATGGCACCAAGATGATGCATTGTAGTGATCATCAACACCTTGGACTCACCAATGTGGAAGAGGGAAAGTGAGCCCTAGAACACCGACTATGGGTGCAGGTGGAGTGGATAGTGCCATTGACCACCAGGTATGCCTGCTACACTCACTCCTTGTAATCATTTTTATTTCTTTGTATTCTTGCCTCCCTTGTCTAGCATTGGGATTTGAGTTTTGGGGTAGCTTGCCTTGGCAGGGCCTGTTGCTACCTTGGCAGGGCCTGTTGCTACCTTGGCTACCTTGGCAGCCATGGCCAAAGAGAGAAGATGCGTAACCAGGTTGTGGATTTGCATTAGCATTTTATTTTAGTTTTGTGTTTGCATTAAGTGGGATAAGGAATAATGCATGGGCTACAAGGGTTTGATTCTTGAGGTATCATTTTGGGGCAAAGCAAGGAGGGTTTATTGCATAAATTTCTATTTACCTTAAGGGTTGTGGTGCATAGGCCAAGGAAGAAGGGAAAAAATCAGGATTTTGTTTTCTCATTTACATGGCTATGGTGCATTGGGACAAGGGAGGTTTTTTTTCTTTTGTATGTAGTTGCGTGGGGCAAGGGACCTTGGTTCTTGGGCGACAGCTACTGGGAATTATCATTGGTGGGGTGAGTATAAAGTTTTTGCAAAATATAGGGCTTGGCCAATGGACTATTACAATTTTCTACTTTCCCCCATTTGTCTCTTATTTCTAAAGGCCATGACACATGAGGAGGAGAGGGACAAAAAATAAAGGCTTTGAACCTGAGCATAGTGATGGGTATGGGGTAGAGGATTCATCCTTTGCCACACTTTTATTCTTTGCATACATGCAGATGAGCATAGCATGTGGATGAGTAAGGTAAGAGGAGGACAAGGGCAGGATACTGCAAGGAGCAAGGATACACAAGAGTGCCATGGGGTGAATCTAGGGTGAGGGAAAAGGGTAGGGCTAGGTGTCAAGAGATAGAAAATGTGTAGGGAATGTTGCAAGGGTAGGGAAAGGGCCAATGGTGCAGCCACATGGACAATGGCCACAGTAAGGGGGCAAATGGATCCAGGGGGATCACCAAGGTTGTAGCCATGGAAAATACCTTGGCACATACCATTAGCTCATGATAGCACTAGACAACACTGTGAAGGGGGGTAGGAGTCCCAGGATGATGGAGTGGTATGGTAGTGGAAGTAACACTTAGGCAAAATCTCATCCTCTAGAGGCTACGCTGCCCAGGGAGTGTAGCTAGCACTTAGTAAAAATTGGTCAATTTCTAGATGCATTGGGCTGCTATGCTACCAACAATTAGATTTTTTTTATCAATTTACACAGGTCACATTTCTGGAGAGGGACAACCTAGAGTTAGAATTTTTTTTTCTTTTTTCGGGTACCCCATGCCACACTATCGAGAGTTTTTGAAAAAATTGCTAAGTATAGAAATGAAGTGTGAAACACAAAAAATTTGAAGTGTAAGGATGCTAAGTGTGAGAATGCCTCATGAAAAACAAAATGTTAAATGTATGAGAGCTTTGTCAAAATTTCAAACTCGTAAATCAGACATGCAAAACTTCTCAAAACATGCAAGCTAGGATAAAGTAAATAATGCGAATGTAAAATGAACCCTGGTGCTATGTTTGTTTTGTACCCCAATGAGCACCAGATGCGTCAAATGTGTATTGACATCCTATACTCGTGGGGCCTTGTGGGGGACCCTAAGGATATATTTCTAAGTTATGCTATTTTGGGCTAAATTTTCTAACTTTTGCTAAGTGTGAGTTAATATTTTATGCCAAAAATACAATCTATTATGCATTAACGCTACATTCACCTGTTGTCTTGTGATTCCAAAGTGCTACTGAAGCCTATCTTAGTTTTCATGGAGCTCATTGACATTCTATCCTACATCAATAAGTCTATGCCCAGCACGCCTGCATTTGATATGAAGTTAGGTCACCAGGTAGTGTGGTTTTGACTAGGGGCATCCAAGTTCCTAGCTTTCCTGCTATAGCACTTTAGTGTGATTATGTGATCATACTTGGTAGTGGAGGCTACAAGCACCATCACTAAGATGTTATTGGCTAGGGCTAACTGGGACATACTGAGATTCATGTCTAATGAGCCCATGACTAGTGCTGATCAAGAAAGTGGCCCAAGACTAGGTCCAGGAGCATTTGTTCCTTAGCCAAGATTTGGAGCATGCCTGATTTCTCTTGTTATAACAAGAGCAACATACTTTTCATTGCGATGTGCATGCATATAGTCTTCCAGAACCCACCTAGGACTATATATTGTGCTGGAGGGTAAGTGCTCTTAGTTTTCATTATGTTTCATTGTTATTGGCCATGCTAGATTTGCTAACTACTAACTACAGATGTCTAATGCCAGGTTTAAAGTTGATGATGAGGGATCCCATGAAGAGACAAGGGCTCTTACTTTGATGCGTAGTGCACTTAAGTCTAAGCTTATAAGAGGTTGTTATTAAATAGGTGGAAAAGAACTTAGAGGACTACCCCACCTAGTACATGAAGGCATTCAAGTAGTGCCAAACCTACTATTGGCTTGAAAAGGGATGGGCTAGCAATAAGCCTATCTTTTGAGAGCTTGTTGCGCCACTGCCTCCATCATGGACATCGTTGGTTCCACATGGATGTTCATTATGTTGGCTTGACTTTTATTACTTATTCTCATACACTCATTGATCGCATGATGCTAACGTTGCATTTGCCTATGTTATAGCTACTGTTGCTTCAGGAGAGGTGATAGTGGTCGCCACTAGCTATAGTGAGGCCATCCTCATTATGAAGTATGGTGATGTAGATGTGGCATAGAAGTGGCTATGCCATTAGGCCTTTGAGGCTTTGACTGGTTGGCTTACATGTGTTGGGTTGATGGATCTTTTCTTAGCCCTTAGCCCAAGCACTCCAATGGTTGAGATGGTGACTATTGTTGACTCGTTCAACCATGATGCTCACTACTTTGCCACTCACATGCATAGAGTGAGGGTAGTCTTGGACCTCAATGATTCTTTCTTTGTTAACTTCTTTGGCCTTCCCTAAGGGCCCATTAATCACTGACAAGCCCAAATAATAGGTGGAATAGAGGGAAGAGATCAAAGAGTGGCTAGGATCCACTCACTCTTGTAAAGGCATCATGGTTAGTGACATGTGTGTGCCTAAGGTCTAAAAGCTTTACCCTCTTTTTTGTGCCCATTCCTTTCCTAAGCTACTCTCCCAAGGAAAGGTCCTTGGGGTGGAGTAGGCATGCATGATGCAAGAGGTCATAGAGGAGGCACTAGGTTTAACTAGGCCTCCTCTATCACCACCAGAATGTAGGCATAGATTACCAAGCTTCGCCACAACATCCATGGAAGGTCTCACTTTCACTTCACATTCTTTGCAGCCTATCTATGAAGGCTTGTGGAGTTCTTGGTGATCAAGGATAGAGGGCATTGAATTGTGTAGGATCACGAGTAGTTGTCCAAACCATGGGTTAAACACTTGTTTTCCACCACTCATGTGTAGGACCCTCCAGAGGGGATTGAGGAGTTGTATTTAGTTATGATGAAGGCACATCTAGGGAGGTCACAGTCACCTTATTCCTATGATAGTGTGGGTGAGTGTCTATCAACTATTGTTGGGAATGCAAACAAGGTTGAGCGGTACATTATGGAGATGGTGGGATCCTCCAAGGCAAAAATCAAGAGGCCACATCCAAAAAAGGAGGCTTCCCCTATGATTGGATAAGTAGGCATCAAGAAGGTCCACCTCAAGATACCCACACTTTGTTTAGTGGTTGTAGGTTAGTGTAGATCATAGATGCATTTGGTTTATGTGGTTTTTTGTTATATTATGCTAATACTACTATGCTATGTTTGTGAATCAGGCAAGAGGGCTACTAAGGAAGCAACGGTGGTGATAAAAAGGGCAAAAGACATGATCCCTCCTTAGGTTGAAGAGGAGGTAACATGCAGGGAGGATCCATTAAAGGCCCTAAAGATCTCCCAATAGTTTGATGCGGAGGGATTGTTCCACCATGAGGGTGACTTCACTAACCTCTTTAATGGTGTGCAATTGGGAGATCCATCCATGCTGACATATGAGGGCTTGCTTGGTGAGCACTTTGTGTTACCATCTATCCTTGCCCTTTTTTCTTAAGACTTTAACTACTTAGTTATAACTAAGTGTTATGTTGTATTGTATTGCAGTCTCAAATCTTCCTACTAGCAATCCACCGCTAGTGCCTACCCATTGCATGAAGCCATGGGTGGAGACACTAGATAAATTCACCTTCATGAAAGGCATCGTGGAGGACATGGTGGATTGCATACAACATGTAGATCTTGAACTCCATATGTATGTCATTTTTCTTAAACTATTTTACCAATTCCATGCTTATTCTATTTTTAATATTGGTTTCTTCATTGTATACTAACAGGCTCTAAGCTTTGTTGGAATCCAAATTGAGTAGCCCATGTGGATGTCATCCCTAAGTATCTCCTTGAGGTGGAGTAGGTTCCTTGCCTTATGTATGAGGCATTGAGCAAGTGCGCACTTTCTAGTGCAATGGCATTATGGACCTATAGGTGCTCGAATGAGCACCTATGGAAACGTGTGCAAAAGCTCTAGGAGATAGTGGTGAGCCTGATTACAAAGAACGAAGACCTTCAATCCTATTATGATTTCTTGTTAGCTCGAGCACAAGGGGATAGTACTTGGTGGACATCAAAGATAAATGATACTAGATACTGGTCAATGATCCAAGGCAAGAATGAGGCTACTTGGGAGATCGTCAAGCAGAGGTTACAAATGGATCTACTCTCCTGAAAAAATTAGGAGTGGAAAAGCTTCAACGCTAAGGTGTGCAAGTGGGGGCATATGAAAAAGGACCATAAGTGTGACTACAAGTGTGAGTGGGATGCCTATTTACAACAGCTCAAGGATGAGTCCGTGAAGGCCCATCACCTTGAAATGTTCATTGAGACAATTGGCAAGAGTTGGACCTTTGCATTGTTTGCTCAGCATATAGTGGTTAGTGGTTTCCCAAAGTAAGAGATTACCTTACCCTTAGGGGAGACTTCTATGACCACCTTCTCTATGCAACCTCCTACATGGATCCCTATGGACGAGGACAAGACCCTTACAGATGTTAACATTGACCACGAGGACTGGACGTAGTTATCAGAGGTCAAGATCCTCTAACGCTTGGAGGAGGGCCTTGATAGATTTCCCCCAGAGCCCAATGCAGGACTCTCTTGGGTTAGCTTTTCTTTTATTTTTTATGTTTTTTATGTGTTAGTTTTTCACGTTAATTTTTTATTCTAGTTTTGCACTTGTTGATTAGTTTGTTGTTTTGTATTGCTTTTGAGTAAGCACCAAGTGATGCTATAGGCCCCAACAGAGTAGCAGAGGAGGAGGAAGAGGAGCCTTGACCCCTACCAGACACCACCAACTAAGCAAACTTGATGTAGCCCTGCTATTAGGTAGTTTTGCACTTTGGCCATTTTTTTCACATGGCCATGCCATATACTCCTATTAATGGAAATATAATAAGACTTATACTTTTTGACAATGAGTATTGTGTGTGAAACTTTATGTTTATTTTGCTAACTATTTAATGTGGATAATGCAACTAGTTGATGCAATTAGGCCCCTTATGGACCCCATGCTAGTTTAAGGCCATGGCAGGCCATGAAGTGGGAGAAAAATGTTGCCAGTTCTAGGTCATAGTGGGCTGTCATGATAGTTTTAGGCCATTTTGGGCAAATGTGATGAAAGGAAAAATATTTCCAATTTTAGGCCATGGTAGGCCATTTCCTAGTTTAAGGCCTTTTCAGGCGATGGTGTAGCAAGGGAAGTGGCCAATTTTAGGCCATGGTGGGACATGTTTTTTTTTTTTTTTTTTTTTGCAATTTTGCATTTTGTAAATTTTATGTATTTTAGTGTTTTTTAATGCATAAGAAAACTAAACAAAAATGCATAAGAAAAAGGAATGAATACATAACAAAGAAAATGATGTAAAACATAAGAAACCATGTGAAATGTATTTGTACAAGAAAAAAGCTAATGGGTCATGTAAAAATTAAGGGCACATAGGCACCTAGCACTTGTTGAACTAAGGGGTGCCTTAGTTGTGTAGTTGTTTCCTAACCCGATGTGGATTAGGGGTTGTGTAGAGCCTAGGAAGCCTAAGGATATATTCACCTTGACCTTCATCCATGGTGCTAAAGGGTAGCTCTACCCATAAAGCTTCCTTGAAGAGGTTATCAATCTCTTTTGGTTCCTTGAGTGGGTCTACTAGACAAGGTTGACCCTTGTCCTTCATGGGTGACATGTCATCAAGGAACTCTACCTTTGACCCTTATTCTATGTTGAGGTTGTTAATGGTCAGAGGGGATAAATTTTCACCATGTATGATCACTTCTCCACCTTCATATGGAAGGTGGATCTCTTGGTGAATGGGTGAGGAGATGGCCTATAATTGGGCTAGCTAGGGCCTTCCCAAAATCAAGTTGAACCAAGGCATCTCCTTGATGACAATGAATTTGGCTATAGGGGGGAATTGCTCCCCTACCACAAAGGCTATTGTTACTATTCCCTTCATGACAATGTGTGACCCATTAAAGAACTTGAGGCACGTTGTCTTTGTGGCCTAGATTTGTTTAGTGAGATTGAGTTTGTTGATGACTAGAAGTGAGATGACATTAGTTGTCATCCCATCATCAACATGCACTCTATGAATCTTACATTTCCCTATGTAGATGGTTATAAACATTGATGTAGTGGTAACTTAACCCTTTTCAAGGCCAACCTTGATTACCTCATCATGAAATGCTAGAGGCGTTGAACCCGATTCTTGAGGTGAAGGAGGAAGCATCACAATGTGGATGGCTTGTTCATCTATTGGAATGTCCTTTTTGATAGGAATGGAGACCAACATGTGAACTAGTGCTCCATGGTAAGCGAAGGAGGTCATCACCAAGTCCTACAGTCTCAAGGTTGTATTTTTTTTTATTTTAGAGCTTGCATGACTTATGCCAATGCATCTAGAGAGTCCTTACCACTCTCAGTTTCCTTGTTAGCCTTTATCTCCTTCATGTGACCCAATAGACAAATCTCTTGGGGAGGAGATTTAGGCTTGGTTTGTTTTGCCTAACTCTGAGCCTCAATGCTTAGTTGTTGATCACTTGTAGGTGCAAATTTAGTTGATGTGGTCATAGGAGTGGCAGACAAGGGGATGGGCTTAGGTGGACCTAGTGCCATGTGTTCCCTCATCATTTGGTTAGTGAGGCACTCGTTTGGCCTCCTAGTCTGCACCTCAACTACCTAGTGTTTTACGTAGGATGAGGCCTTATGTGAGTAGGGCCTATTGTAGTCCCCACCACTAGACTTGACGAAGGGTCTGCATGTTGTGGCATCCTAATGATGAAGGGTGTATAGGTTGTTGTTGCCATAATGTACTACAAGGCCCTAACCACAAAGGGTGTCATGGGTGCCTGAGGTGGTGCTCTAATGACAAAATGGATCCTTGAGCTAGTTGTTGTGGAAGAGGCCCCAATGTTGTCAGAGGGCACACGAATCACAAATGGCTCTTGTGCTGGTGCTACATCATCATTAATGTTGATGGCATTGCACCAGCACCACTTGCATTGAGAGGATCTTTGTAGACCTTCATTGATTGATCTTCTAGGTGAACTATGTTTGTTACATAAAGAACTAGTTGGCCTTGGTCAATAATGCTTTGTATGTCATCTTGTAAGGCCATGTAGAAATCTGTGTCATGGTTAGGCAATTGATGGTAATGGTAGAACTGGTCCAACCTAAAGCACTTAGGGACTGGAGGCTTGTCTAGTGTAGCCATTGATGGGTTCTTGAGGAGCTCATAGTAGCAGCTGTAATGTTTGCAGGAATCTTTAGACATTTGCTTGTACTAGATGTGCCCAACACTAACAACTGACCTAAAAGCTTTGACAACTTGATGGGCAATGGTGTATACTTTGAGTGGTTGTTACACTCAAAGTTTGGCCTTAGGGTAGCTTGCCCTATGGTGATTGATGGTATGGGTTGGTTGGTCATTGCAGTGTTAGAACTAGTTGCCTTGTTGTTGGTTGGGGCTTTGGTTTCCTTGGCTATTGGTTTGGTGTTGTTCAGCTTGGCCTCATTGGCCATTACTATGACTGTTGGTGTTGCCTTACCCTTCTCATTTTCTTTCTTCACATGTGCATACTTGTAAGCCATGTAGGTCAGATCCTTACTAGCTTCTGTCATATCTTGAATGCCATTCATTTAAGCAAATGCTTGGCTTAGGGAGTGTGAGGCAAGGTAGTATAGCTTTGACTTAATGAAGTCATTCACTATGTCTTTGAAAATGACTAGTAGGTGGGTTTCCACGATAAGCTCTTGAATTTCATTAAGTGTAGCAATCCATTGTTGGATGAACTTTTGAATGAGCTCTAAGTGACCCTGCTTGATTTCCATGAGTTGATCTAGGATTGCCTCAGGCTTCAAGTTGTACTTGAAGTGAGTGACAAATTGGCTAAGAAAATCCTCCAACAAAGATATGGAGACCCTAGGGAGTGCATGATACTAGTCTAGCACCTTGCTGGTTAGGGACATGACAAACACACAAATGATTACATGTGGCCATGCTTGCAAAAAAAGGAATTTTGACCAAAAGGTCACTAGATGAGCATTGGGATCCCCTTCATCATTATATTTGGTAAACTAGGGAAGTTGGACACTAGGAGGTAGGGTTAGTGATGGGACAATAGGACTAATAGGATCATCCTGCTAGAAGTCCATCACTTCAACCATATCAGAAGTGGTGGCCTTAAGCTATTTGACCTCTTCAGTGAGTATTTGAATGAGCTGGAATGCTTAATCCAAGCTCAATGTGGGTGTAGTGAGCTATGTTGGTTGTGTGGCATGTTGTGCTGTTGGTATGGGTCACTGTCCCGTTATGGTCTATGTGACCACATGGGATGCCTATTGAGTGTATTGCTATGGAGGCTATTGCACATGCTACTATTGCATGTGTTATGCCCAAGGTAGGAAGTGAGGGCCCCACCACATGGTTGTGACTTTGGTTATCATAGGGGGCACCACCGAGATAGGTGGGATGTATGACGCTTGACTTGTATGTTGCTGAGACATCGACACCATGTGCACATAGGGTTGGGTTAGCATCATGGATGCCAACATAGAGGATTGCATGGACTATGTTGAGACCATGAAGGACAAGATGATATATGGTCCTACACCCTAATTCATATGTGCTTAATGGCTTATGATAATAGGTGTTGGCCTAGGTGCTGACAGGGGAGATGTTACTACCTCAAAAAATGAAAATGGTTGAGATTGCATGGGAGCAACATTAGAGGTAGATGGTAGGAAAGAGACATAGAAGAGATTCTCATTCTTTTAGTGGGCCTCAAATTCATTTTGTCCATCCTACAAGGGCTCCTCATAGTCAATTGCTACATCATGCTCATTCAACCTACTCAGTTGAATGAGTTGGTTGAGCATCTATTAAAAGGTCTCAGTGAGGGGGATGAGATCGTCAGGGGTGGGGAAGTACTTCCTTTCATTCTAATGTACGAGCTCATAACCTTGCTTTGCATCTAGCTCTTGGTGATCCCTAGATGATGGATTCCAAACCATTTTTAAAATAGTAGAGAAGTCTAGAGAGCAAGGTAGTAATCATGAAAAAAGAAAAAAGAGAAAAACTGAAAATGCATGTAACAAGGGTAAGGGAAAAGTTGCCATCATTAAAGAAGTTATGGATTTAGATATAGAAAATGATAGTGGATGTGAGATATGCAAATACGACCATCCTAAGGGATGTTGCCCTATAATCTCACATCTGCAGGAGTCTGGGATGTATGCACTCAAACCATAATTAAACAAAAGGTAAACACCCCAAAGGTTATGTTATCCTCAAGGTAATTCAAGATAGTTCCACCAACTCTTAACGTATTATCCAAGTGGAACTCCATCACAACCAATCAAGTAGTATTAATAGTGGCAATACCCACAATCATGGGGAATGCCACCATCAAGACAATAGTATCCTTACCAGCAACCTGACCTATATGGATATTACGTGTAGCAGCCAGCCTCTCCACATGACTCTATTGGTCACGTTACTTCTCAACCTCACTACCAAGCTTGAGAGTATTATAGGACTCCTTCTCCTAGGGGCGATGTTCCACAAATATACCATCCTTCCCATCCAGCTACACCTCTTCCCCCCTTAACTCCATTACCACCTACTCCAGCTATGCAGGGTGAAATCCCTACCCAACTATAGCAACATAATGCAACAAGGACTGTTAACCCTCAACCTACTATTGGTTCTGACAACCTCATGAAAAAAAAAGACCTTTCTTTAGAACCAATAGTCCAACTAAGCCCTTGCAACCACAAGTGACTGATTCTTTAATCGCCTCACTACCACTTGAAGCTTCAGAGCTCCCTTCAGGCCAAACACCATGCCCAATGCATACAGTCATGTTAACTCATGCCATTACTGATTGGATAAAAGCTATCCATCTTCCTAGGAAATTTTCTAATCCTGGGAGTCCTTTGATATATCTACAAATCATTGGAAATGAACCGTGCAAGGCTCCTTTGGATTCAAGTTCTGGTATCAACTTGATTTCTCAAGAAATGTACAAAGCCTAGAACCTACCTCCACTAAAAAGAGTAACATTTGTTTAGAGTTGGCTAACCAGTCCATCATTGTCTCGTTGGGACTAGTGGAGGACATTGTTACCACTGTTTGTGAGTGGTCATATCCAGCTGACTTACTAGTGATTCAAATGAACAACGATAAGGGGGACTTCCCAATCATAATGGGAAGAGCATGTCTAAGCATAGTTGACATGCACCTAGGAATCCGTGATCTTTCCTTGGAAATATTAAAGGAACATACATTCGAAAAGATCGATAAGAAGAACATTCCATGCATCGCATATAGTGACATAGGGTGTAATTGTGTGTAGATGTCGTGGTTCATGCAACGTTTAACATTGCCTGCATGCAATCAGTATGCACAAGTGATTGACATACAAAGATGCTTGTATGTAGCAGCCACATGACAAGAAGGAACCTAGTGGCTAACAGCTGATCAAGAAAGTAGTTCAATCATATGCATGGAACCAACTGAGGGTTTGACTTGCACTTACATTGATAGCATAGACACATTAGAGTAAGTCCACCACTAACTTCCAAGTCTTAGCCTTGAAAATATTAACTGGGGAAAGTTGGAAATCCCTGATAAGTTTAAGCAAGAGCCTCTTGAGCTTAAACCATTTTCCATCGGTATGGAATACACATTTCTTAAAAATGGAAAATCAATAATTATTAATGCTAAGCTGGCTCCACAACAAAAAGAGAGATTGTTGAAGGTAATAAACAAATGGTTGAAGGCCTTCACTTGGTCATATCCTGAATTAACTAGAATAGATCCTAGGATATGCCAACATAAAATTTACACTAACCCCTCCATGAAGCCTTGAAGACAACCGCAGAGGCATTTGAACCCAAAGCTGAAGCAAGAAGTTAAGGAAGAAATTGAACTGCTTCTAAAAGTTGGGTTCATCTACCTTATTGCCAATAGAAAATGGGTTAGTTCCTTAGTTATTGTGCCCAAAACGTGAGGCAAATGGAGGGTGTGCATAGATTTTAGGCTACTAAACATGGCAACATTCAAGGACCACATTCCATTGCCTTTCATTGACCAAGTCTGAGACACCATTGTAGGGAATCGCTACTATAGTTTTCTGGATGGGTATAATGGGTACAACCAAATATAAATAGCCCCAAAAGACAAAGCCAAGTCTACGTTCACCAGTCCTTGGGGAACATTTGCATAAAAACAGATGTTGTTTGGCTTATGTAATGCCCCTACAACATTTCAACGACTAGTTCTAAGCATATTCCAGTAGCAAATAGGAAATAGTGTGGAGGTCTTCATGGATGAATTCTCCACCTATGGAGAAAACTTTGATCAAGCCTTGGACCAGTTAGAGCAAGTATTAAAATGATGTGTAGAAATCAATTTAAGGCTCAACTAGTAGAAAAGCCATTTGATGGTCCAAGAAGATGTAGTATTAGGGCATAAGATCTCACAAACAGGGATAGAGGTAGACCCTGAAAAGATCAAAGTCATCCAAGGAATTACCCATCAACTAGAAACTATAAAATATATTTAGTTATTCCTTATACACACTAGCTACTATAGACGCTTTATTGAGAACTTTTTAAAGGTTGCAAAACTATTGGTTGAACTAACAAAAAATGACATACCTTTTGAATGGACCAAGGAATGTGAACTCGCTTTCCAAACTTTAAAATAGAAGCTTGTGGAAACACCTATTCTACAAGCTCCTAACTGGTGCAGGCTGTTCCACATAATGACTGATGCATCCAACTATGCTTTAAGATCCATACTTACACAATTAGATGATCAAAAATGTCCTTATTACATCCACTATGCAAGTATAAGTATCTTTGGTGCACAACTTAACTACACTACAACAAAGAAAGAATGAATGGATGTAGTGTTTGCACTAGAAAAATTTAGGCATAATGTCTTGGGCTATAAGGTATTCATACACATAGATCATAGTGCAATAAGGTTCCTAATGAATAAGCCAACAGTGAGCCCTCACATCATACGATGGCTTGTAATCTTACAAGAGTTCAATCTTATGATGATCGATCATAAAGGCACCAAGAACGTAGTTGCTGATCATTTATCTTAGTTGCAATGGGAAAAAAAGAGGATGAGTATCCAATTTCTAATTATTTTCCAAATGAACTCCTCTTTGCAGGTGTAGTGAATGATCAATTAACCATAGAGACAAATTAGTATAGTAGCATTCTCACCTATCTCCTTACACAACAAACACCACAAGGGTTTGACGCCAAAAAGAAACAATAGTTTCTTCACCGAGCCAAGTATTTTATGAAAATCAATGGGCAACTCTATAAAGTATGTTTTGATGGCTTGGTGTGATGGTGTGTTCCTGATGTAGATCAACTAAGAGTTCTCCAAGATGCTCATGAGGGTCCTTGTAGGGGTCATTACGTTGGGAGATGAACAACCATTAAGATCCTACTTGTAGGATATTATTGGCCTACATTGTTTTGGGATGCCCATCGTTTCATCTAATCTTGTGGCCATTTTCAATGGGATGGGGGAATAACTGCTAGAATGGAGGGTTTACAACAATGGATCCAACCTTTAGAATCCTTCAACATTTGGGGAACTGATTTCATGGGGCCGATTACACCAATGTCCAATGGAAAAGCTTATATTATTGTTTTCATTGATTACCTTACAAAATGGGCAGAAGTAGCTGCTATTAAGGATTGTACATCATCTACAGCTACACAATTTATTCAACAACAAAATCATAAACAGGTTTGGTGTGCCTCGTGCACTTATTTCAGATAATGGTATACACTTCACAGGTGTGACTTTTTTAACATTAATGCAACACTTAGGGGTTGAACAAAAAATGACAACACCATACCACTCCCAAGGGAATGTTCAAGCCAAAGTCACCAACAAGGAGATTACAAAAGTATTGACAAGAACTATAGGCGAGACTAGAGCACTAAATTGAACAATGCTCTTTGGGCATACCGCTCCACATGGAAACTCCTTACAGGCTACTCTCCCTATGAGTTAGTATACAGTAAATTGCCAATGCTTCCCATTCAAAATAAGCTCCATACACTATCCACGACATGTGACCTCAACCTTGATCTTGATCTAGCACAAAAACAATAGTTGACCCTTAACTTGCTAGATGAGAACCGATTGGCCACCCTGTCATCTAACGAATTGCACAAGGCCTTCAATAAACAACATCATGACCTAAGAATTAGGAAAGTTAAATATCAATTGGGAGATAAGGTTATCTACTAGAATCCCATACATATGCCACAACATACCAAATTTCAAATGCTATGGGAAGGACCTTATGTCATTCATGCAACTTTTTCTTCAATGGCCATGATGATATACAAACCTGAGAGCTCGGATAAGAAACTGTTGGTTAATGTCCAACAAACCAAACCTTTCCATGAGCTTAGGATAGCTATTACTCATACTACCTTTGTTGATGGACAACCTTGCTTGCTATTTCAGATCTCCTCCTTTCAACTCAGTTGTGGGGGAGATGGCCACCTATGCCAACCATTCTAGGCCCTTAGTTCTTTTTGTATTTTTGTTTTACACATTTTTATAACATATTTCTTCAATCTTCCTTATTTTTTTTATACCATCATTACCATTTTTGCTATTTCTTTGATTGGTTGATTTACTTTCATTTGTCATACAATAAGTTCTCATGATGGTGGATTGAATCATATAATATTGATTGCTAATGTTTGGTTTTTACCTTTGAATTACGATGTTGATATTATAATATGGTTATTTTGATAAAATAGGTAATGAGTCCACGCTGTCCATTCATCCATTCAACTCTATGGTCTCCCTCAGTTTTGGAACTATACTATCCCTTTTTTCTAATCAACTTATTAATAAATTGATGGCTTGGTATTCTTCAAACTGATGAAGGACTCAATGGATGAAAAGGGTGTGACTTCAAGGGAATTTGATGCACATGTGCTAGCCATTCTCTTGGGTGCTTGAATGCTTTTTCTTAGGTTTTCCACCATTCTACCATTAATCAAATATCAGGAAGTTGAGTGAATAAAAATAAGTCTTTGCATGGTGTGGTTCTCATGTAAAAACAAGGAAGAGAAAAAAAGTGGGAATTCAAAGCACACCCCTTAGACATAATAAAGAAATCTAGGCTACAAGCACTAGTTATGGCACTGAAAAGACATGTTACCCATGCCTGAAGGTTCCCTCTAACTAAGGCCCTTTCTCGCTTCCTGCTTCCCTATCTTGCTCTCTTTCGGATGGTGGTCACTCTTTGTGGAGGCATTCTTGTTGCTTCAAGAGGATGGATTGGCCAACTGTATTGATGTGAGATCATTGAATGTGGTTGGTTTGAGTCTAGATTTGAAATGAGTTTTACTTAGTCACATTAACCATGACATACACAAGGGACTTTACACAACCTTGCTCTTGGGAATCTATTCCATTTCTACTCTCCATCTTTCTTTCCATGTTCCACCTCATTGTTGATTTTATGATTAGCCCATATCTTGATTGATGCATTATTTTTCCTTGGTAAATTCTTATGGGTCAAATTTTAACTCTTACTTCCAAATGACATTCCTAGAGCCTACGAACTCTTTGTTTTCTAGGTTTGTTAGGGCATAAAGGGCATGAGCCTACTTTGGGGAGGACCCACTAGCATTCCTTTTTGGTGTAATTATTAAGTTCTTTTCCTTAAACACTATCTGCAATCACCCATTTCTCATTTCATCCCCATCTTTGACATCCACTTTATCAACGTTTCCATTGTTATTTTTCCCATCTTTCTTCTTCTTTATATTTTTCCATCTTATTGCTACTGAAGGTTCACTCTTAGTTGTGGGGCCCTAGCACAAATTTTTCAATTTCTCCATTCTACTACTTGCCTAACCCCTACACCTTGGATAGTTATCAGTAATAAATCTCTAACCCAGTTTCTACCATAACCACAACCCAACCAATGCACTTTACATAGAGGCAAGGTAACAACTGCATTGTGGTTTACTTATCCTTGCTCATTTGTGACTGTTTTGTGTGTGCATATGGCAATTACATGGATAATGGACTAGAATAAGAGAGAGCACTTGAGATGGACTAGAGCTGAAGCATTTATGCCAGGAACAAGTCTGATTGTGTGATTATGGATAAACAATGGAATGCGCAATCTTGGCATCGGCAACAACATGCCTCATTTTTCTTTTTCTCTTTCTCTCTTCCTTTCTCTTCAAGATATCGAATGAAGGTCTAGATGACACTTATGTACAGTGTTCACCACCATGGGTATGAACACCAATGTTGTAATGTATTGTCAATCTGTTCATTGGGCACTTAGAGTCTACCATCTCGTTTCACTACCAATTTTCATTTAGTCAATAATCCCATACCTTCCCAATATTTTGTAAGGAACTTGAGAAAAAGTTTTCATACAGTTGTGGAGGTATGATGAACCACAATATCAGGGCTGCGATATCGGATCCACAATATCGGGTCCATGATATCAGAGCTTGCCATGTGATGTTAGATAACCGATATCGCGTCCTACCTCATTGCGTATAAATAAGAGGTGAGTGCACTTGGCTTGCATAGTTTATTTTAGTCTCTTACCCAAAATCTTGCCTTGTCTCCCTCTCAAAGTTAGAATTATTTCTACGTGCCTGTAGTAGGAGTCATAAAGTAAATAGATCTTTATTCGAGCATTGTGTACCTGAGCACACCTTGTGTATGACAATAAAGACGAATTTTGTGATAAACCTTGCAGCATTCAGAATATATTAATTAATTTTAATTACAATTATTTAATGCTTTCCTTAGTTAATTAATGATTCTCTCTCATCCTACAACTCTCCTAAGTAATCACACACAATACGATCACTTCAAGCATATGTGTAACACTTGGTAACCTAATCCCAGTAGCGTTGCACTGGTTCAGGATGTGTACGGCAAGTGAGAATGGATACTAGTGTTAGGATTAATTAAAGCCTAGTTAATTAGTAGTTAAATCAATTTAGTTACTTATTTATCTCTCTCCTCCCTTATTAGCTGCAGGATATAAAAACATAAAAGCCATAAAAATCATATGTCTTAAGTTTACTTAACCATAGAATCATGACATACAAGTAAGCTTGGGAAGACAATGATTAACCAACCCATTCTTGTTTCATCAAGGTGCATAAGCACTTAGTCCTTGTAATACCTCGCCGCTCATCAATAATAAAGTATCAAATTTTATCACATGTTAGGATATCTTAACCCAAGGTAGCATGATTTCAAGTATGTTTTCTAATGCATCAAAAGTTACCTCACAACATTCATTTTAGCCTTTGATTCATGAAGCATGAAAGCATTTACTATTCAGTTAGGCTCAACCTTGCCTCTACAATGGAGCTTTGAAAGCCAATCTCTTATATCATTTTTGGTGCATCGTGAGGATATCACCTATGCAACTGGAAGTCCATTATTATATGTATCATAAGCCATCACTGTATGAAGATGGAACTACAAAGGAAACCACATATTTGTAATAAGCTAATGTCTTCTTCTATTATAACACTTACAATTTTTGAAAATAAATAATAGAACTAGTTATTTAAACTTACACTGTATTTGTTTATGTTGAAAGTGGAATCCATTGCAAGGATACTACATTAAGATAGAGCTATCATCTTCTAAGCATTCGAGGTGATTGCAACCCAATCATAAAATGGATACCTTGTTCTTGGTTCTCTTCCTATCAATAAAAAAAATCACTGATCATTTAATACCACAGCCAGGTATTGATTTTATCATGCTTTCTTTTCTTGCAATTAGGGGTTACATTTTTGCAAATTTTATGTCTTTTTTAACAAGAAAAGTATCCTTCTTTCTTAATAGCATGAAGTCCTATCCTCCCTTAAAAAGATCTTTAATATACCTCTCATAGATGAGATCCATAAACACACTATCTTCTTACACACCTCATTAGAAATGTATATGGATTGTGAATTTCTTTTATCTTTCATGGAACTGAGCAAGCCATTACAGTAAGCTCTTGATGTGTCAACATTATTCATTTCTTTATATATAATACATGCAACATGATCAGCTACTCTCATATAGCAAACAATGAACTGAGATTGATAACAAGTCTTTCTTCTAGTCTTATTTCTTTTTCTACCTTCCCTAGGTGCTATCCCTATGGTAACATTTGGTCCATACTAGCAATGATAACTGATAAAATAGACACATTCAAATAGGGTTCATAGCATTATAAATTATGCATCTTTGTATTATAAGACATTATTAGATAAATACAAAATAGTAGTGAACAACCTATGTTATCCAATTTGTGTAATGATTTGCTTGTGAGTGAGTCTCCTTTGTCCATTTCTATTATTTTTTAGTTCTATAAAAATATTGGCAAGAAAAGATCTCATTCTTCTATTTTCCCTCAATAAAAGCATATACTCTTTTCCTATATATCCAAGAAAATGCATCATCATAGTACTAAGATAATCAAATATCATTTTTTGAGAAATGCCTGTTGGGGGATTTTGTATTTCTTATTGCCATGTAGTTTCCTAGAAACCTGCATGCTCTCATCTTCCTCGCATTCTTCAAAAATTATACACACTACTTATGCAGCATACCTATATTTGAGATAACATATTCATCACTAACTTAATGAAAAATAACTAAAATGAGAATAAGTAGTGTACCATATTAGCAAATGCTATTCTAGAATTCTTACCTAGTGTTCAATCTATTCAGTGTAGGAAGATTGACCTTCAATGAAAATGTAAATACTAATGCAATCGTCTTCACCTCCTTTCCATACTATACATTGTCCATGGTGCTAAAGAAATTCAAAAAATGAGGTGGTAAATTGATAAATTATTTGTAGTGCTTTTTAATTTTTCAACTTGTAATGTTGTGACCTAATGCGACACACATATAATCATGTAAGCCTTATTTAATAGTGGAAATCATAGTTTACAAGAGGGGTTGCGAGCCACTGTGAGAAGCACTATATTGCAATTTAGTAATGTAATATGAGTTACTGTGATTAGCAATACCTCGTACTATATGCAGGTAATAGCCATATGAACAAAAAACCCTAGCGTATAGTAGGAAAGATTGAAAGTTAACAACCAAGACACAATAACCTCTTGGGATAGCAACATTTTTCTTGTAAACATTGTATTTAAATCCAAAAGCTATGAATAATCATTGGATGATAGTTATGTATCATGAGTTGTTAATGTAAGTATCAGATTACCAATCGTAAAAGTTTTCATGTTTGATAACTCAATATAATATGACTGAAATGAGAGTAAATAGTATACCTTATTAGCAAAAAATGTTGTTCTATCAGTTGTACAAAGCATGCAATCCATTTAGCGAAGGTGCATCTTCAAGTCCTTAACATTTGGATTTGGAATGAAATATCATCAACAACATTGGCCTTCAAAGATAATGTTATTAGTCATGCAATGCTCTTCACTCCCTTTGCAATGCTCACAGCATCCTCATGAAATGCATAGAATGAAGAATGAAGGGGTAAATTATTTGCAATTATTTTAATTTTTTACCTCATATTATGTGATGCAACCTTATGCATGTCGCAAATACACTGTGAGCTGCATTAAACAATGGCATTTACAATTTATGTAAAAGGTTACAAGGGGCTGTGAATAATAGTCACATGCAAATCTAATTAGAAGATAATCTGACCATTTGGAAGGCCAAAGATGTTTGAAATAAAGGCCCACTGGAAGGCACGATACCTTCTGAAAGAATTTAGTAGATGAATTGCAAAATGCTATGAGCAACATTAGCTCGCACTCTCCATACCATAAGAAAAAATATACTCTAGTGTATAACAAGAAAAACAAAAAATTAACATTAGAGGCATAATAACGTCTTGGGATACCAAGACTTTTATTGTAAACTTAGTGTTTAATTCAAAAGTTATGAATAGTAATTATATGATAGTTTATTATGATGATTTCAAAATGTAGGTATTACATTAGTAATAATAAAATTTTTCATGTTTGATTAATTGAATTCAACTAATATAAAAGGTGCAAATTTAGTCTCATGTTATCTATGATCTATTGCAAAAGCCTCAAGATTTATGGTTATGTGTTGGAAGAATACCAACTTTTTCTTACATGTATTTCATATAGGAACAATTGGTTGTAATAGAACTAGAAATTAAGGTAATTACTAATATGATAAACAAAACTCCTAACATATAATGATAAAGACTAAAATTTAACACCCAAGGCACAACAACCTCTTGGGATACCATTACTTCTATTATAAACTTAGTGTTTATTTTAAATAGCTATGAATAGTCATTAGATGATAGTTAAGTATGATGAGTTGGAAACCTAAGTATGACATTAAGAATCATAAAAGTTTTCATGATTAATGTTTGATAGGGTATGTGATTCACATTCATGATTTAATGTTAGAAGTTTATTTAAACATTGTGTTACATTAAGTTTGAATGCCTTTTGAAAAGGAACTGCATGATGAAGTTAGTCACACTTCCTTGTAGTTCATCTAGACCATGCTACTGGATGAAATTATTAACTAACAAAAGGTCTAGTGACTTTCAATAAGGATTGTAGGACTATGCTAGTCACATGTCCTTGTAATTTACAAGACATTACTTCTAGATGAGCTGCTACCTTCTGAAGCATCAAACTCAAAAGAAGTTTTAACTACTAGAAGGTCTAAGTTTCTTCTGGGTGGGACTATGTATGAGTGTTGATTACACTTCCTCACAAATTAATTGGACCTTGTTATCAGATGATGCTCAACCTTCCAAAAGCCTTAAACTCCAAGAAATTTCTCCCTTCTGGAAGGTCTGGATGCCTTCTAGATGATCTTAAACCTTCTGATTGATCCTTTACCTTCCAATGGCTTCAAAATCCAAGTAATTATTTCCTTTTGGAAGGTTTTCATGCCTTTTAGTGAGCATTGCAAGAAGGTGTTAGTAGCACTTTATCATACTTTACATAGACCTTGCTACTGGATGACCCAATGCCTTCTGATTGCCTCAAACTCCAACTAGTTACTTCCTTCTAGAAGGACTGGATGCCTTTCAGTTGATCTCATGCCTTCTAGATGACTCTTTGCCATTTGGTAGCCTTAAACTCAAAATAGTAGCTCCCTTCTAGTTGGGAGTGTAGGCGAGTGCTAGTTACATAGCCTTGCAACTAACTTGGACTTTCTTCTGGATGATCCTATACCTTTTGAAAGCCTCGAACTTGAAGCTATTACTTCCTTCTGAAAGGCCTAGATGCCTTCTAGATGATCTTCAACCTTCCTAATGATCCTTTACCTTCTAGAAGCCTCAAACTTTAAGTAATTTATCCCTTCCAAAAGGTTTGAATGCCTACCAATTGGGACTATGGTTGGATACTAGTTGCAATTTCTTCTAGAAGACTCAAACTCCAAGCTATTGCTTACTCCTAGAAGGCTTGGATTTCTTCTTGATGATATTCAACCTTTTGGTTGATGCTCTACCTTTTGGTGGCCTCAAACTTCAAGTAATTAATCCCTTCCAAAACGTCTGCATGTCTTTCATTAGGAACTATGGGCAGATGATAGGTTGTACATCCTCACAATTTACATTGACCTTGCTTCCAGTTGGCTATCTGCCCTCTAGAATGCCTAAACGTTAAGCAAATTATTAACTATCAAAAGCTTTCACTATCTACCAATAGGAACTGTAGGAGGCTACTAGTTGCACCTACTCATACTTTACTTATACCTTGCTAATGGTTGATCCTATGCCTTAAACTTCAAGTAATTGCTCCCTTCTAGTTGATCTTTAGCCTTCCAGATGATTTTCTTCCTTCCAAAAGCCTCAAACTTCAAGTAATTACTCCCTACTAGAAGGCTTGGATGACATCTGGTTGGGACTGTGGGTAGGTGCTAGTTACACTACCTCACAACTTACCAAACACTTGCTTCTGGTTGTGCCTCAACCAATTGGAAGCCACAAACTCTCAACAATTCTTCCCAACTAGAAGGTACTATGTAAGGGTGCTATTCATACTTACTTGTAGTATACCTATTCTTTTTCATAATCCTATGCAAAAGTGCAAGCTACACTGCATCGCAACCTAAAATCTACCAAACATTATGTGAAACTACAGCTCACACTATCCTCACAACCTAAAATAGAAACATTAAGACAATAGTGAGGATAACTACGAGCTGCACTACATCACAACTTGCAAACTTACAAATAGTATGTGGGACTACTACTCATACTATCCTTGTAACCTAAAATAGATACATGAAGAAAATAGTACGAGTGACATATGAGATCCATGTCATTGTAATTTGTAATTGGATAATAAACTATGACGCACATGATGCCATAGTCCTTTTGTGAAGAATGCAAGCACATGTGTGTCACATTCCATTTTGAACTACAAGGACATGTAGTTCACATTGTCATGCATTCTTGGGGTGTGATGGACTATGTGTCATTTGATATCGTAATCAAAATATGTGAATGTACTACAACTTGTAAATTATCAAACAAGTACTTTTTAGAATTTGAAAATTTGTAATTGGAAAGGGGAAAAAATTTTAAGAGAGTCTTATGTGACTATGATCCTTCTCTTAACATATGATCCTTTAGGATAAGTTATGGGCCTTGTCTTGAAATGTTGTAACAATTAATTATTAAATTTATAGAATATCAAATAGGACACAAAGATAGAAAATATTATGGATAATATATTGTAAATAATTTTACAAAATTGAAAAAGATATTTATTACAACTAAAAAGGATCAAAGATTCATTTATAAAATCATAGAGGAGATGCATTACAACCTAATTACATTAGAAAAATCATATTTAGTTGCATCACATGATACAAGTGGACCATGTTCACTTCAGTTCTCATTGAGCATATATCGTAGACACATGTTTCTCCAAACTTGATGAACTTTGGGAGAACTTAGGATTTCATATATCATGAATTTTCGATATGTTGAAACAAAATTAATAGTGAAATTCAACTCTTTACTGAATACCAAGTGATGCATATAGATTATTGTATATATTCCATAGTCATATTCATTTTCTTGGCAAGAAAGACCTTCAAGTAAAATTACATTCCATTTTGTAGCTATTTTTTTCTGTTACCCTTGAGTTCAATGACACCTTCAAGTAGACAAACTAGCCCTCAAATAAATAATCAATAAAATTCAACATCAATTTTCTTACTACTGCAAGATGTTGTGAAGAAGGCATTGAATCATACATTAATATTTTATATGCTAGTATGTCAACAACAACAAGAACCCAATGCCCAAAAGTATTTAAAGGAAGACAAAAGAAGGTGTGTTTAGATTTCAAAAACTCATCCCAAAAAGTCTTGTCTTTAAGCTCTATAACAAAATCTATTTCCACAAAAAAATCATCAACTTCTTCTTCAACTAATGTACCACTTTCAACATTTACAATATGTCTTTTACTACCTTTTTTCTACCTATGTCTTTGTTTTTTCTAATACATCTACATCTTGCTCTTGACGGACTTCATGTAACATTAAAACATATTGTTGAAGATGAAATATTTTGTATTTTAAAATTAATAACAGCCATAGAGTGACTTTTGAAGTTTCTTTAAGTGCATGATGTAGACATCTATTATGTCATTGTTTAATCATTCTCTCCAACCATTCTTGTATAAACTACTAAAAGAGAATCTTGTGGCAACAGATGGGGTGAATGATGTCCTCATAAGCTCTTTCTTATCAAGCATACTATAGATAAGCAACTACATCACTCTATTAGTTATTGCACAATCATCGGTTGGTGTTTTGAAATTAATAGTAGCACCAACAGAAAAATGGAAATATTAGATAATAAAGTTAGACTACGTTCTACCATGATAGTTTCATAAATAACATAACATATTAAATACTAATATTAATGTTTAGTTACCTATTTCTTTCTGTGAATTCTTCATCTCATGGATTATTTGTTCTTTGTTGTATTTAGTAGAAACAAATAATTTCCTAGCTACTTTAGGTGTTCCCATATCATTCAAATCTATCACATACATTTACATTAAGAGCATTTAAAGAGAAGCTTTCAAAAATAATAAAGATTTAAAGAAATATATCAAATGTATGACATCATACCATTATTAAGGTCTTTTGTGATATTACTTCTATTAAGGTGAATGTAATTTGCCACCAATGTAATCCTTAGCACATCTATTTTAGTATTTTGTGCAATAGTTTCATCACCCATTTTCTAATTCTAAATATTAAGCTTGTTCATGCAACTATTTTCATTAACCACATGCATCTCTATGTTTTTCCTTCAATGCATTTTTCTCTTCTAGCAACCGAGATTTGTCAACTTTTAGCTCCTCCACAATATTCTAAAGTGTTGCATTGCTTTTGAAATATTGACATAATATTTGGATCACATGATCTAGCTTGTCTTCAATTGCTTTCAAAGAACACTTTTCATGATGGCACACATCTTGCAAAGAATGTTTATCATCTTCTTTCACATTAGATGATCTTTCAACCCTCTTAGATAATGATGCATTCCTGAAAATGCTTTTAGGCTCCAACTTCACTATATTTTGAAGTTGCATAGGGATAACATGTATGTTATGTTTCTACAATAATTTACTCACAATAATTAAAAATTCAAGAGACTCTCTTACATCATGAAGCTACCATGCCCTTCCATGCCTTCTCATCTCAAATAGTACGATCACTAGGATATCAAAAGGAAGACCTTCATTATTATCTAATGCCCACATGAATAAAATAGCATTATTAGAAATCTTAGCTTTGACTACTTTTGGTGGAAATAAAGCCCACTATATAAATTTGGAAATGAATAGTATCTCCAGATAGCAATTTGGATTGCTATCTTTCTGATCAAATTTTTGGACATACTGAGTTAAGTGATTTTCACTTTTCTTTTACCTTCATTCATTGATAGCTAGCTCACTACTGCATAGAACATTTATTATATCTACAATATCATTTGCATTCAAGGTGAAATTATAACCATGTAGAGTGGCTTGCAAAGTATTTACCCCATCTAAGACACCATCAGTCAACCATTCATAAAAATTTTAAACAACATTTTTATCATAGCAGCCTTCCATTATCATGCAACTATAAATTCCAATTCTCTTTAACTTCTTTGAAAGGATAGACATTTCTGGTGACTCCAAAATAATTTGAACATTATGTTCATAAAATAAATAAATAATTGCAATTTCAGAAATTAAATAACATTTACAATAACATAACATAAAAAAAATTGATCAACAAGTGTACTACTATATTTTTTATATAACTACAATTCAAAAAATACTACTACTCACTTGGAAGATCCCTTAGGCTATTTCCTTTAGCTTTTTTCACAGTCATGATTGTATAGAACTTTGACAATAGCAACCACTATGAAGGGAATTTTTCATAGACATTTAGCCAGCTGTAGCTCTGTTGCCTTAAAATTAACATTATTAGCACATGTTGAAGAAGTTGTTGTTATGTTGTAGCACACCAAAACATTTACATGTCATGCATATGGAGATATTGATATTGCATCAAAATAATATTCATCTTACTGTTGATATATATGAGTTTTTAAATTTAAAATACTTAACAATAAGATAAGTTTAGAGATATCAAAAAATAATTTCTTCAATACCTACAACCAAACCCAATAAGGATCTTTCTTTGCCTAAGAAAGACACATGTCATCAACATTCTAAACAATGCATCTTAATATTTTAGGAGGTAAAAGGTATTGATTTCAAGTCATAGTATTGCTGCAATTGACTTATAGTAACAAGAGATATATGAGTTATTAAAAAAAAAGCTCATTAGAAATGATCCATGAAAGCTTAGTAGTTTACAATCTTAACACTCAATTCAAAATAAGGTATACGAACTTATATGAAATAGTGCTACTAGACTATGGGTAGCACGATAATCATAGTCAAAAGTTCACAATAGACTATGAGCCGTAGGGCTCTTCTAATTTGAAATTGAAATAAAAATAAAATAATCCTATCAAACTACAAGTAGTAGTTCCCTTGCAAATGAAAGTTCAAAGGAAACTATTAAAACACCACCAAATTTGCATATTAAAATATTTGTAATCCCATCCCATGAAACTCAAGGTAATATTTTATTGTAAATGTGAAGTTTGTAATCCATAAGGGGGCAATTTCACATGTTTTATACTTCTTGGACTGAAGAATGCTTCATAAGTGACCAAAGCCTCTTTCCTCAAGTGAAAAGAGTCATCTAGTGTCTATATTTGGGCTTGGGGAAGTCAAAAATGGCAATTTGATGGGTTTTATGGGGGTACATATTTTTCTACGCTGACACACCCCCAACAGGGGGGTTAAGCTAGCTAGGAGACTTCAAGGCCAGCATGGATAAGTGTAGGGGGAAGGAACTCACCTATCCCAGTGTGGAAAGGGGGGTAACCTAGCCTAGAGGGGTTCATCTCCATGGTTGGCATTGACTTCCCATCCCCCCTCTACATTGACACTCTACCTCTAATGGGAGAGGGGTTAGCCAACTAGGAGAGAGGGGATTACATAGCATGGAGAGGGCTAGACAACAATGATACATGGGGGTGGATCTCATGTATCCCCCTTGAACATGGTAGCTAATTTTCAATAATTTGGAAGCCAATCTATAGCTAATCAACCAACCCTATGCAGCCAATTTGTAGCCCAAATCATGGCCATGACCATATAAAAAGCAAACCTTGGCACCATGTTAAGGTTCCATACTTTTTCAATTTAGCATCCTTGGAATTTTGGACATCCAAGAGCTCTTTCTTCCTTAGGAGATACATAGCTTCTTGGAGCTCAACAATGTGGAACCTCTGCAACTTATTATCCTCCTTAGGATTTTTGAGCTTTAGGTGTCAATGTTAACCCCTGGGATCCTCAAACCCTAGCATGGTGTACTTTGGCTACCTCAATCCTTCACATTTTCCTAACCCCAGTAGTAACCAATGTTGCAGATCTAAGGTTGTAACAAAGGAGGTTTGATAGCATCAGGAGTGGTAGCGATACCAGATTGTGGAGTTGATCATAGCTTCAACAAGCTCTAAATCCCTACCCAAGTCAACCCCCTTTGCCCTCCTCTTGGGCACCAAACTTGTACACCCCTTTGAACTCATTTTTTGTTTATTTAATAAATTTTATGATTTCATTTTATGTATAATTATAGAGATAATTGTTATATTTTCACTACATTATTTTATAGATCTACATCTTCTTGCTTTATTACTCTTGTTTTGCATCCTCCTTAAGTCCTTAGATGATTTACTGGACCATCCATGGCACCTTGAATTCCATTTTTCTTGTAGTAACCCTTGTTGATTCAGGGTTGAGGATGCTTATGACTGAGAATCCCTAGTTTTTCTAGTGATCGATATTTTCCATTGTAATAGTTCTTGGTGCTAAAAGGAGGGCCTCTACTTGATTTCTATAGCCAAATGTGATTGCTCCATAGCCAATGTCGCTTTCCTTTTGAAAAGTTTTTATTTTTATAGTAGAAACCTTGAAGCCATCTTTAAAAAGCAACATTTCCCCTCACCATCTTGTAGCAGAAATCCTTGTGTGGAAGTTGTGGATGTTGAGTTTTCCAACATCTATTATGAATTTCATAGCCAAGTTCAATGTTGAAAGCCCACATACTGACATTCCATCATGTGCTATAATTTTCACAACAAAATCAATGTTGGTTTGATCATATTACCAACCAAAAATATTCTCCCCCTTTTTTGTGGTGGAATTTTGGCAATTTTCTAGAATTTTTTAAGAAAGTTGTAGGTTTCTATTTTGATAGTCAAACTTTCCCCCTCTCTCCAACAGTGGTTTTAGAAGGTGTGAGATCCCCCCATCTTACCCCCTCTTTACCTTGTGCCACACCCAGGGATGTGATAGCTAGGAGGCCAATGTGGGTGAAGCTTGATCCCAATGTTTCTAGCTTACCATTTTTGGTAAAAGGGATGTAACTCCCTTTATCCCTCACTTACTACTTATAGTAAGTAATCTAATTTTGACCATTTTTATTATTTCCACTAGATTTAACCTTTCTAACAATTCCAACCGCTGGAATTGACATTCTTTTCTTTACCCCTTTAATAACTTTCACCCCCCACACCCCACACCCAACCACCCCCCCCACTTCACCAATGTTGGCTTTGTAGGGTGTGAGATCCCCCCATCTCACCTCCTCTTTCCCCCTTGCCACACAAAAGGATGTGATAGCTAGGAATCCAGCATAAACATCAAGGAGTGTGATAGTTGGAAGGTTACTATTGATAAAGTTTGCTATCACCTTTTCACCTTTCCATTTTGGGTAATGGGGTATACCCTTCCACTTTCTATTTTTAGTAAGTATTCTATTTTCAATCATTTTTTTGCTCTCTTTTACTATTTTTAAGTTCCACTTTTTGGAATATACTTTTATTTTTGCTTTTTATAGCCTCTCTTGAGCTATTTTCACCAAAATACCCATGTATCTCCCATGATTGACTAATCTAACTTACAACTACATTGATAGTGGGTCAGATCAACAAGCTATGAGGGTCTATGACTCCAAAGACCCCATCATTGTTGAATGTAGGCAATCTCTAAGACTTAGGGGACAAACTCTTGGTTTTGCAGAAATAGATGAAGAACATTAGAACTTCATTTATGCTAAGATCTAGGTAGGTATGCTAATCACATGAGTAGAAGTAAAGGTCAAAATGAAATTCATGCTCATCCATTGTGATGGGAAGGAATATATTCTCTCACCTTATGACAAAATACCCCTTAATGACATTTATTTCAATGTCTTATCCCTCCTCATTGAGGTTGATGAGGAAAATTGGAAGGTTAACTCCGAAGGACAACCAAATGAAGAAGATGAATTTGGGGCAGAATTTGAGCCAAAGAACCTTCTTTTTCCTATAAGGGATCCCTAAGGCCATAGTGCCCAACTCTATCCCCTTCACTGATTCCTCCAGACAAGTTCCATTCCCTTTGTCTCCACCATACCCAACCATGTTTAGGCCCATGCAAGTCATTGCTACACACTAAACCCAAGCAATGTCATAGCCAACCACCATCCATTTCTTCATGTCACTTACTACCCAACCTAGGTTAGTTCAGCTAATGACAATAGTAGTTACCATCACTAACCCTTGAACAACCACATGGGATCCACCACATGATCCCAAGCAACTCAAGGGGGGTCACACATTCCATTCATCCCATTTGTGCCTCAGGTATTGGCGCAAACATCCTTTTCCTTATTTGGTCCACAAGCTATGATCATGACATAACTACTTCCTTCTATCTTGCAACCAATAGCTAGGCCACAAGCTTCACAACAAATGTCATGACCATATGTGCAAGGCCCATATCCGAAAATTCCATCATAAGGCTTGGACCAAGCCTTTTAAATGGTTCAAGACCTAACAGAGGAGTTAAAGAGGCTCCAAGCCTCTATTTTCCAAACTGTAAAGATTATAGACTTCTACCATGATGATCCCATTAGTCCTATGGTTCCACCCTTGACACTTTCTCTCAGTGTCCCTGTCCCCTAGTTTATTGAATACAATGGAGAAGGTGACCTTAATGCTCATCTTATAACCTTCATATCTGAATTCTTTCTATTGCAATCATGGCCTCATATCATCACGAGGATATTTCCTATGTTCTTAAATGGAAAATTGCTTGATTGGTATCACACATTACCTAGAGGCTCCATATCCTCTCTCGAGCACTTGATAGCATAGTTTGTTAACCATTTCATATGTAACTTAAAGCTCAACACCATGCTTGACCAACTCATGAAGGTCAAGTAGGGACTTCTTAAGCCCATACAGAAGTTCATCTAATGGTGGAATAGACTTTTAAATGAAATACCATAGCCCATAGCTAAAACTCACCTTTTGGTTGTATTTAAGGGGATGGTTAAAACTTAATTTTATCAAGTTAAAACTTCACTACATTGACCTACAGTCACTTAGCCAAGTGTTCTCCAGGACTAGGAATATAGAAGATGTTGCGAAGGCTAGTCATGACCCAGTCCACATAGCATACAAAAATCAACATACACAGAGAGATAAGGAGAAGGGCAAACATAACAACATGGTCATAGCAACTATGAATAAGGAGGCCAAAACCACTAACCAAGGGCCAAAGACCAACATGCCCAAGGACCTCACTAATAATAACCATGATAACCAACATTCAACCTCTAGGGGCATTGCATTGACAATGACTAGACTTGTTTTTGAAAGAGAGGATAGGTCTAAATACACTGCACTGCTATTGAAACCATTATAGCTATTAGAATAGCTTTTGAAAAGTGGATGTATCCAATACAAACAGATGTCTAAAACTTCCTGAAAGAAACATGATAGACTTTATGAAATAGCCAAGGATCCCACTAGAGCAATTAAAGATGACCCATCACTACCTAAGTACTTCAAGTTAGACCCCTTTTGCCACTATCACCAACTACCTGGACATGACATAGACTTTTTCCTTACACTGAAGAATGACCTACAAAAGATGATAGATAGGGGAGAGCTAGTTCTAGATGCATCCAACTTGTCCAACCTCAAAACCAATCAATGCAGGTGTACAAAGACTTTTTGAATGCTAACAATGCTACATATATCATATCAACATTCAACATAGATGATAATTGGAAATCCTCAAGAGAACCATTTGTGATTCACATACTTCCTTATGGTGAAAGGACTTCTTTAGCTTCCACTAGTTCAAGATCTCATTTTTTTGTAAGGGTGCCATCACAAGTGCCTCTAAGGGAACCTGTTATCATCATGGTGCCTTGGCCCACCATAGCCCCACCAACTAATATAACCATCCAACAACCTCATGTGGTGGCCAATGCTATTGCACCTTCCTCATAAGTAACAATTGACAAGCAAAAGAGGAAGCAAAATAAAAAGCTCAATAATAAGGATGGCAAGTAGATGGAGGCATAGAAGGAAGTGGGCTCATCAAAGCCCACTCCCCTATCAACTATACCCATGACCTCCTCTACCCAACCTACTTCAACCAAAAAACCATAGGAGGACCCCAAAGCTCATAGCTAGAAGAATGAAGAGAAGCCCCAATAATCACAACCTAAGACCAAAGTTCAAATTCTAGGTACATGGAGGAAGTGAAGCACAATTGGGATGACATGGCCATGGCCAATGACAAAAACTTCCTTAGTGCGATAGATCAGGTTAGACAATCTCTTAAGCAAAAGAACACTACTCTAAGTTTGTATGACTTGATCATGACTTCTATCATGCATCATGAGGTGTTAGTAAAAATGTTGACTTCTCCCCATTAGTTAGGATATCCCTAATAACGAGGAATCCATCCATGCAATGATGGTTTCCCCTACACCCAAGGAGGAGAAGTCAACATCTCTAAGTCTTAGGGAAACTCTTGTAGTTTTATTTTTTAGTTAGCAATAGAGTGAATGTCCACAGTGTGATGTTTAATAGTTGAAAAAAATCTTTATTTGAGTGGATTGTACTTGGACATAGTTCATGATGGCAATAAAGATCAAGATTTCTTTTCATCATTGCAGCATCCACTTTGTTTAATTGTTTACTTAGCATAAGTTTTGATGTTTTCTTAGCTTAATCATTTACATTTCTCAAGAATTTTATTTTTACTTGCTCATTAGTAAAGCAAAATGAGTCCAATGGTTTTGAGCATTAAAGTATAATTTTTTGGTAACCCAGTAGTGATTTCACTTGATTCACTCAGTAGTGAACTCCCTTAGAAATCCTAGTAATGATTACACGATTCCAAGACATGTTCAATAATCCAAGATCAGATGCTCATCACTATAGGCTAGAATATATTTACATTCCTATCATTACGTAGACTTACCAGTTAATTCCATTTTCATTATGCCTACACCTAGGAGTAAAATGGTCCTTACAACATTAGTTAATCATACGCCTCACTAAGAGCTAAACGATACACTTGAACTTCACTAGCTTAAGGTGGGAAGACAATAATCTTGAACTTAACATCAATCAGTAGCATAATTACATTGTTCATTCATAGATTATGATTTGGCCATGTGCAAGCACTCATGACTTGTATGATAGAGTGTTGGATGTTTCACTGCTCTTCATTGACATCATTCTTAGGGATGTGTCAATGTGTGCTAAGTAATTGATCTTACAAAGTTCATTGTATCAAGAACCATAAAGTCAATCTTCATAATCCTTAATTAATCCTAATAACATATACAATTAACTAAGCATTACACATATAACATGGCTTCAACTAAGGAAAAACCATCACCTATCAAAGAGTTACAAAGGAGCAATGATAAAATAAATGACAATGAAGACTAGAGTATGCCTATGCAAACAAGAATCTCATATGTTTACAATGATCATTATTATCCTAATTTCACATTCATCTTTTACCAAGATGGGCAATTAAAATGGATAGACCTACAGGGCATCATAGTTCTACCTCTAAAGCATTCAGCACTCACCATGCTTCAAATAGCTTTAAGGGGAATGAATCTAAGCCATGTTTAAGAAGAGTACCATATGATCAAACACATGATAAGACCCTATCAATTCACAAGGGCACAAGTGTGAAGAGACATTGCTATGTAAACCAAACATGAGTATAACAAGGGAAAGCAAATTAACTCTCATGTTGTCTTAGAAGAACTTGATGGTGATGCATTTGTAGCATAGAAACTCCACCATGATCATGAAGTCCATTCCCAAACACCTATTATTTATCTAGAAGAACCTATCAAGGTGAAACTACATTTAGCCCTTGCAAAGACACAAATGAGAGAAATAAAGGACTCTAAGTACAAGCAAGACTCAAGGCCTAGATTTTTTGTTGGATCATAAAGAGATAAAGTTTAGAGTCATAGAGGAAGAACTAGCTAACATTGTTCTCCAATTGCTTCATCTTCCTCCTCACAATTGTCAGTGGACTCTAATAGAAGGAAACAAAGGTACAAAGAGCATGATAGGGAGAGACATGAAGCTCATGATAGACATAAGTATTAATGAAGGCATCTTGATGAAGAAGATGATAAGCATGAATCACAAAGGAATAGAGACAAACATGAAGAGAGAAAGTGTTATGAGTATCAATGTAGGCATCACTACAATCAAGCATATGAAACCTATGATCATGAAGAACCCTTGTTGGCTACTCATAGCATGATCAATACAAGGAAAGTAGTGTACATTCCAACTAGGCATTTGAGAGATAGTCACATCAAGTGACTTGATATAAACAATATTCTTCAGTTTGAAGGTGAGTATAACACAAATTCACAACATCACCTTCAATAATTTCATGATGCCTATGCCCTATAGAATATCAAAAGTGACTAGTGAAAACTCAATTTTTTCCTTTGGATACTCATCAAGATGGTACAGATCATTAGAATCATGAATCAATTAGAAGATCCAAGGCTAGAAGTAAGGGATCAATGAATCCCTTGATGCAGTGATGGATAGATGCTACTCTCTTTTGCATAGGTGCCCAAGCCATGGATTTTCTCAAAGGAAATAACTTAGGCACATTGTTGATGGTTTAAGGAATAAAACTAGAGAAATCCTTGGGATCTATGCCTAAGGAAGACTATTAAAGAGGACCACCCATCAAATCTAGAGGCTAATTAATTAGGTAACAAAGGAGAAAGGTGAGTTGAAAAAGAGAGAATTAGCTAAGGAATATAATCGAGACCCATCTATCAAAAAAAATATGTATAAATATGTGACAAGAAAGAGGAAGAAACCTTGAAAGAAGTGATCCAGAAGAAAACTCTACCTATTCAAAAATCTATTACTGACATAGTAGCCAAGGTAGAAAAGATATGGGACTCGGTAGACAAAAAATTTGCTACAACCTTAAAAATTGCAGAAGAAATAATTGAAAAAGCCTTCAATAAGGGCAAGAAGAAGAAAAAGAAAAGAGACTTTTGATGAAAAGGAAAAGTTTCTTTAGTGGCAAAATGTTCTGACCCAAGCTCACAGGATGAGGAAGGATGTACAGTGTGCCAATACAAACATCCTAAGGGATGCTATCCTATGATGGCACATTTGTAAGAATTAGGGACATGTGTGTTTAATCTGAGATTTATCATAAAGAAAATGCCAAACTGGTTACCTTGTCCTCAAGGTAACTACTGACAGACTTTCCAACTAGCCTACTATCTAGGTGGAGCTTACCAATAGCCACAAGAGCAATATTAGCAATAGTGGTAGCAACCATAATCATGGGAAATGCCACCACTGAGACAATAATATCCATATCAGCAACTAGACCCTTATGGATATAGTGTGCAACATCCAATATCTCTAGGGAATGCAGTAGTTTAGACTTCTCAATAATATCCATTGAAGTACTATAGAAGTATACCTCCAAAGATGGATTCCAATCCATACATGCATCAACAAGTGGCTAGTCTGTTAAGTCAACCTTCCAATATTTTACTACCTGTATCACCACATGCAATGCAAAAGGGAATTTCCATCACAACCCCAGCAAAAGAATGCAACCATGGTAGTTAGTATGTAGGAGGAAGCAATCATGGATAAACCACAATCTAGGAAATGACATTTCTTTTGAATGAGCCTAGAAAAGGTTCAAAGGATGGGGAGTCCATCTACTTCCACTCCATTCACATCCACTCCCTTGAAAAACACTAAGCTTCCATCATCATCTAATGCAAACTTAACAACTACCATGTTAACTCAAACTATCATGCATTGGATGAAGGCAAGAGCACTTCCTTAGAAATAAACAAGCTAAAGAAGTTCCTTGGTATACCTTCAAATAACAGGTTATAAAACATGTAAGGATTTACTTGATTCTTAGTTAGGGGTAAATATAATATCATAAGAAACATATAAGACTTGGAATTTTCCACCATTAAAGAAAAGTAACATCTAGTTAGAGCTTATAAACTAGTAAATCATGGTTTTGCTAGGATAGGTAGATGATGTGATCACTACCATTAGTGATTGGTCTTATCTTGCTAATTTTCTAGTCATTCATGTAGGTAAAAATAAAGAAGAGTTCCATATTATTATGGAAAGATCTTAGCTTAGCATGGTAGATGCTAAGCTTAGTATCAGAGACTTATCCTTAGAAATATCCAAGGAAGATGAAGTCAGAATCTTCCAAAGGCACAGAGTTCCATGTATCACATACAACAATAATAGGTGCAATTGTGTGAAGAAAATATGGGTAGTTGGACAAGAAAGTAATATAATAGGTAAAAGATGTGTTGAAGAGATGTTTGTATAGAGATGCTTACATGCAGTAGCCACTAAACAAGAAGGCAACCAATGGTTGATCACATATGAACAAATTGAATAAAAAATATACATGGAATTCACAACTTAGATTATAAGTGTCTATGTGGAAGAAACAGATAAATTAGAGTAATTAAGAATAAGGCATTCTTATCAACACTCATGCTAAGAAGAGGAGATTAAATGGGGATAACTCAAGATCCTAGATAAAGTTAAATTAGAATCATTGGAGTTGAAATCCCTACTAGAAGCACTAGAATATGTTTTCCTAAGCAACAAGAAGCTGATCATTATTAATGCCAGCCTAGATAAAGTATAGAAAAAGAGATTACTAGAATTGATCAATAAATGGACAATGACATTTGCATAGTCTTATGAAGAAATGACTCACATTAATCCTCAAATCTACCAACATCAAATATACACATATCCAACTATTGAACCATGACATCAACCACAAAGAACGCCAAATCCAAAGCTTAAGGAAGTAGTCAAGAAAGAGTTGGAAAAATTACTAAAGGCAAGGTTCATTTATCCCATCATAGATAGAGAATGGATCAGTCCTTTGGTAATTGTTCCAAAGAAGGGGGGCAAGTGAAGAGTGTGTATTGACTTTTTATTGTTGAACTCTATAATGTTCAAGGATCATTTTCCTTTACTGTTCATTGGCCATGTCCTAGACACTATCATAGGATGTTAATACTATAGTTTTCTAAATGGGTATAGTAGATAAAACCATATCTACATTGCTCTTGAGGACCAAGAAAAGATAACATTCATTAGTCTATGGGAAACATTCACTTATAATCAAATGCCTTTTGGTCTTTGCAATGCACTCACTACCTTTCAAACATTAGTACTTATCATCTTCTAGAAATAAATAACTAATGATGTTGGAGTATTTATGGATGATTTTTCAACATATGGGCTGGATTTCAAGAAAGTATTAAACTGTTAAGAGTAGGTACTAAAAAGATATGCAGAGACAAATATGAAGCTCAATTGGTAAAAGAGCCATTTAATGGTACAAGATAGAATTTTGTTAGGACACAAGGTTTTACAAAGAGGAATTGAGGTAGATCCAAAGAAAATTAAAGTCATATAGAACATCATCCAAAGGCCATAAACTATCAAAGATGTTAGATCATTTTTAGGCCACATGGGATACTACAGAAGATTTATAGAGAGGATTTCGAAAATGACAAAACTATTGGTAGAGCTCACCAAGAAGGATGCACCATTTCAGTTGATAGAATCATGTGAAAAAGGCATTTAAGACCTTAAAATAGAAGTTAAGTAAGACACCAATTCTCTAAGATCTGGATTAGTTTAAGCCTTTTCATATCATAATAGATGCTTCAAATTATACACTAGGTGTAGTATTGACATAACTAGACAAAAATAAAAGATCATATTACATACATTATGCTAATAAAAGCATCACTTGAAACACCACAAAATTTTGGCCTAGCACTTTTAGACAAGAATCAAACTAAGTCATGCTGCTGCCCAACATGATTACAGCATGACCAAACTTGAGAGCATCTAAAACAGCATGAAATGACATATAATGGAGTGAGAAATGGAGCAAGCAAGGTTCCCCTGGGGTCCACAGGAGACTACACCAACTTTCGGCATCCAGAATTAAAATTTTTGGGCTCAAAATGCTTGGTTTTGACTAAGTATAAGTTGGCTACATTTTTAGACGCTACTCAGCGTAAGGCTCAGCGTCACCAACTTTTGGAGCCCCGAAACTGAGCCAAAATAGGCCGAAATCAAGCACAGGGACCCCCCATGACCTTCACCAAGGTTCCTAGCAGGTCCTAGCCTCCATAAAATCAAGATTTGGGCCTCAAATGTGCCACTTTGGCTTGGTGACGCTGGGGTTACTTTTCTTACGCTGCTCAGCGTAAGGCTCAACGTCACCAATTTTTGGAGCCCCAAAACAGAGCCAAAACGATATCCAAATCAGCCCAAATTTGGCACATAGAACCCTCATGACCCATAGCATGCAGATCCACTCTGAAAATTGGTCTCACAGGTCAGAAACGGGCTCAAAATGCATTGTTTTCAGGTCATACGCTGTTAGTGACGTTGACGCTGACGCTGATGCTGACATTGACGTTGACACTGACCTTGACGCTGATGCTGACATTGATGCTAACATTGACGCTGAAGCCAACGTTGATGTTGACGCTAGCACTGGACATTGACACTGACACCAAAACAGGCTGCACACACATTAGAGCCAGATCCATGCACGCTGGAGGCCTTAGTGGAGTAAAAACAACACAGATCTACAAATCCAGAGGCCAGACATCCAAATCCACTCTTGTACTTTAACATTCTTTGTACATTTTACATTTTTTCAGCGTATCAAGCTCTTAAGCTGTGGATTACACATGTCAACATAAGAGATCTTGGTCATGCTACATGTTGTATGTTGTAACATTTCATGCATCCAGTCAATGCACACACCTGTCACCCGATCTGAAGTTTTCTTACACTGTAGCTACTGATCTTCTCCCAGATCCAAATCTCACACCTAAAATTGTATAAATCTCCTATTTTTTCACTAGATTGAGGCTAGAAAAATCTGAATCTCACACACTTAAGAAATCTAGGCATCAATCTCACATGCGGGGGCTGCATACAGACTTGGACACCGTACACCTGCAATCCAAAACCTGCATCCTCCCAGCATCCATTCTGATCCATCGGGGCTAAACATCCACCTTGCGATCAATCTACAACTGCATTCTGACTGGTGTACATTTTAATTATTTATTACTACGAATAGTTTGCATTATTGCCTAGATTCGTGCAATTCACATTATTGTTCCTGCTCATATTTTCTCCTGTTTTCATTATCCATTGTTTAAACTAATTACATTCATTTTCGTTCATTTGCGTTTAGTTTTTGCATTCGTTTACGTATAACCCAATGCATCACAATCACGTACATTCGGGGAAGTCCTCGTTTGATCTGCATGCAGACCATTCAAGGCACTCTACCTTCGTTGATTTCCAGCTTGCCCTTGGGTGAAGGTAGGGTCTTACTGTTTCATTAGTAGAACTCTCGGTGTCTGTTCATTCTAGCCTCTAACTAACAATTTTAGACAATACAGTAAAATGGTGCTAGAAGGAGGGTCATTTCTTTGTTAGATCCACCTCTTAGCATCTCAGATCTAGTGTTCACACGCTGTTATGATTGTCAGCATTGTTACGCTGCCTTGTTCCTAGTGTTTAGGTGTTGTTTCCTGCTCATAAATCATATTATCTAGTCTAGACATCATTTCAGAATTTTCCAAACACGTCCCTGCTTGAATCACAGCGTCCAACACTTAGTTTTCTAACCCAGACGTTGGTCAAGCTGACATTTGGTTACGCTGACGTTTGGTCACACTGACGTTTGGTCAAGCTGACACTCCTTTGTACGCTATTCAACATTTTAGCCATATTCTCTCTCTCCGACACTTAGCCATATCTTCTCATTTACACATGCTGACGTTTGGTCACACTGATGTTTGGTCACACTGACGTTTGGTCATGTTGACATTTGGTCAAGCTGCCATTTAGTCAAGCTGATGTTTGGTCACACTGACATTTGGTCATGTTGACATTTGGTCACGCTGACATTGGTCAAGCTAACATTTGGTCATGCTAACGTTTGGTCACGCTGATGTTTTTGTCAAGCTGACGTTGGTCAAATTGACGTATGTTCACACTGACATTTTCTTCTCAGACATTGCGTCCAACACTTAGTTTTCATACCCAGACGTTGGTCACGTTGACGTTGGTCACGTTGACGTTGGTCAAGCTGACATTTGGTCAAGCTAACACTCATTCGTACGCTATTCAACACTTAACCATATGTTTATCACAGTTTACTCATGCTACAGTTTACATTGTAGTTTACACTGCAATTTACATTGTAGTTTACGCTGCAGTTTGCTCACGCTGCAGTTTACTCACACTACAGTTTTACACTTAGAAAATTTTTGGCAACTTAAATTTCACACATTGTAGATTTCACATGCTGTAATTTTGCATATGCTGCACACTAGTCATGCTGCACACTTAGCCCTAACCATACGCTGCACACTTAGCCCGAAACACACTCGCTACCCTGTCACACATCACCATGGAGTCATCTCAGAACTCCAACGCACGCACCTTCGTAATCCTCACACAGGAATAGTACAACTTTATCTATGTGAAGATTCAGGCCAACCTTCCCCTTGACATCATAGAATAGGAGGCAAAATGGAACTTCGAGTGCATATACATGGGAGGTCATGAATTCGTCCCCTCTGTATGTGACATCATCCCCCTTTCTGAGCCTCACCACCTACTCATCTCTCAGCTCCTTTTGACAAGGAGCCAAAACACACGGCAACCCACTAAGGAGCCCCAAAACCAACATGATGTAGATGACTTCAAGGCACAATCTAAACCTGAGGATTCATACCACACCCTCAATCCCCATGCCTACGTGAACCCATCATTCCACCCTCGCATGGGACACACAGCCACTCACTAAGTGCCAACAAACACACAAGCACCGATGTCCCGACATGGACTACCCACGTCCACCTCCACCTAGTACATACCACACATGAAAACACATAGAGCCCCTTTCATCACTTCAGCTTTGCACATCCAGGGTGTCACTTCACAGTTTGTGGCTAGGCAAGGAACCATACCCCTTGTTCAACAACCCACTTCAACATGCCACACCCCACAACCACAACTCTGAACATTGCTCCACAACAACAAATGACAACCCAACAATCTCCCCAACCAACTAATCTGCCTACCGCTCAAGAGTGGGTAGAAGCAAAACAATGGAAGCAAGCGTTAGCTAATGAGGTAAAGCACCTCAAAACCGCCAACACCGAAGCAGTTAAAGTACTGGACTTCTACCAAGATGATCCAATTAGCTCTTCAGTGCCACCGTTAACTTTACCCAAGGGAATCACACTGCCCCAGTTAACTAAGTACAATAGGAAGGGAGATCTGAATGCTCACTTAGTCACATTTCGATCAAAAATGCTACTGCTTCAAGCTTGGCCCCATGCAATCTTGCACGTGTTCGCTATGTCCTTAACGGGCGTAGCCTTAGAATGGTACCAAGCTTTGCCTCCATATCCTCTCTGGAGGATCTGTTACATCAATTCGTCACTCAGTTTAAGTACAACCTCAAGCCTGAGGCCACACTAGACACTCTAATATAGGTGAAACAAGTGCCACTAGAGCCTGTGCAGAAGTTCATTCAACGATGGAGCACAGCCATTAACGAACTTCATGAGCCCATCCCTGAAATGTATTTGCTTACGATTCTGAAGGGAGCCATGAATAACTTCGTTAAGTCAAAACTATACTACCTAAGCGCTTAAATGTTGAGCCAAGCCTTCACATAGATCAAGAACATTGAACAAGATGCACAAGCTAGCAATGATCCCACCTATGTGGCTTACAAGAACCAACATGTTGCCAAACAACAAACAACAATAGAAACTGTAGCCGCAAGTACAAAAACAACAAACACCAATACCAACCTGCCTGCAACGACAGGGGCCACCCCACCCAACTTTCAGTGTAAGGTTTGCTATAAGTATACGCCACTACCCACACGACCTTCTAAACTACTAGAGCAACTCCTCAAAGCCGGGAAAATCTAATACAAACAAGTAGCAGAGAATGCCCGCTGAAGACACGATAGGTACTATGAGCTACTAAGAACCCCACCTTAGCAGTGTCAAACGAGCCCCCAGTTCCATGACATTTCAAGTTATACCAATTCTGTCACTACCACCAGATGTCTGGTCACAACACCGACACCTACCGTGCGTTACAGGATGATCTACAAGCAATGATAGAACGGGGCCAACTGAACGTCAGCACCCTGAATCAACCCAGCACAGACGATGCCCCTTATGTCATAAAATCCATTAGCATAGGAAGCAAGCCCAAACCTACATGGCAACCTTTCTTAATTCGTGTGCCTCTCATCAAGGCAACAATCCCCTCTGCCTCCACGAGCAAGAGGCCTTCCATTGTCATCAAGGTGCCACCTAGAGCACCAACAACACCTTTCCTGGTCAAAGTACCACCGCAATCATCTGTTAAGATGTTACACTAGCATGATGCATCAACCACAGCCGCAAAGAAACCTTTCGTCATCAAGGTGCCACAACAAGCTAGTCAAACACCAATGACTCCTCCCAAAATACCATTTTTCATAACGGTGCCACCACACGATGACCCCTCACCTACCCAGAGCCCAACTATAGGCAACGTCTCAACCTCTTCTCCCTCAAGAGTCAACCTTGCCAACAACATGGGTAAGCCTACCAAATGACAGCAGAAGAGGACAATCAAACAATGAACAACATCCATAGCCAAAGCAAAATCCACACCAAGTAAGCAACAATCGAACGTTGGGGCACCTGCCTCTCATCTCAAGGAAACCATGCCCAAGCCCTCTACGCAAGAGGCCCATCCCTCAACCCACACGAAGGAAGCCAAATCCAACACAACAACCAACAACATAGACTCCGTAGCTACACTAGCCCAGGTGAAAGAAACGCTCAAACAAAAGAACACAACCATGAGCTTGTACGACCTGGTCATGACATCATTGGCTCATCGCGAAGCCTTAGCGCAAATGTTAGCATCCATTCCTATTACAGAGGACATCCCTGCTAACATGGAATCCATCCATGTAATGATTTCACAACACACACCACATGAATTAGGTTCAAACACCTTAGCCTTCTACGACAATGCGGTTAAAGTCAACCCCGAACAAGAGGAGGTCACAACAGCTCCATTGTCGATTAGCGTATGTCTTGGACAATGTACCATTCGCAGAGTGCACATTGATGATGGTGCAACAACAAGCGTAGCTTTATACTCCATCATCAACAAACTAGGCATGGCAAATGAGATCATGCCAATGAAAACCACGTGTTTAAAATCCTTCAATAGATCACATGTCACAGTTAAGGGCACAATCAACTTAGCCTTTGTGGTAGGAGAGAAATTCCCCACCAGCATGGAGTTCACTATCATAGAAGAGATGCCAAGTTTTAATATGATTCTTCGTAGACCTTGGCTAGCCCAACAATGGGCCGTTTCCTCACCGATACATCAAGAAATCCACCTTCCATACGAAGGTGGACAAGTCATTATACATGGTGACAACACTCCCTTTCAGGTTGACCACAACATAGACATGTCATAGGTCTTGAAAGAGGAGCCTCTTGATGCAACACACACGGCAACAAATGCAACACATAGAGCCAAAACACCTGATCGAATGGCAACTGACACAGTATTTAGAACTAAAATGCCCGAACAAGTGGCAAAAACCATAAGCCTCCCAGCGGAGCCTAAGCCTAAAACTCTTCCAAAACCACATCCGGTTAGGAGACAACCACATGATCAAAGTTTCCCTGTGGCCAAAAATAAGTCGGATCTCTACACACTCTTCACATTCTTTCATGGTGCATGTGTCACATTCATTTGTATTGTACTAGCTTACGCGTTCTCTCATGGCCTGGTATGACCTTAAACTACCACTCATGGCCTGGTACGGTCTTAAACTACCACCCATGGCCCGAAATGGCCTTAAACTACCACTTTTTTGCATTTTTTTATTTACTTATGCATTTCCATTCATGTTTTCTGCAGTTGCCATTTAACATTATTTTCTAATGATAGTCATAGGGGTGTCCATCACGACACTTAGGTGCCTACTAAATTTTTCATTTTCTTATTACTTTTTCTTACCTTCTTGATATATTTTACTATATTTTTATATTTTCAATTTCTTAATAATTTCTTAATTCTAAAATACTTTCAAATTCTTTGATAATTTTTCATTCTTATTATCCTTCCAATCCTTAATACCTTTTATAATCTTTTATACTTTGCCATAATTTCACTTGTACATATTTTTGGTAATTTTCAATAAGACACACTAATTAAAGCAAGATGTTGTTCCAATAAAGTGAAGATTATCCTATCTTATTGAATCATAAGGGACTATTTACCTATATAGTGAGATCATAACATCCATCCACCCATTCCAACAATAAGAGGTTCTTACAATGGCCATAATGATATTCTTCTCACAGTAAAACTAAGAATAAACTTGTGATCATTATTCTTAGATAGAAGAGTGAAGAACCAAGTGGAAATATAAAGGGTGTGACATCAATGGAACTTGTGCATTCTCTAGGCTTACTACTATAAGTTCTATCATGTTGTTAAGGATGTATTATTTTCTTGAAGATTTAACAAAAAATGGAAGTAAGAGTACAATAAGTGTTGAATTACCATGTTACTACAAAGACATGTTACCCATGCCTAAAGGTAGTCCTCTAGTAAGATCTACATAGTCAAAAATAAATTCCATGCACAAAATAAATTTTTTTGGATCCCATTAGAAAGATAAGTTACCAATGCCTAAAGATAGATGGCTATACAAGAATATCAAAAAAATAAAAATAAAAGCAATGAATAAACTCCTTCCTTGAATAGCACACCAAGTGTTAATGCTCCTTGCAATAGTGGTAGTCTTATGATTGTGAACCCTAGGGATAAAATAATGTAATGTCACTAGAAGTGGTTTGGACTTGGTTTGAATCTTGGATAAAAACACTAATGATTACTCTAGCCACATATTACACACAAGAATCCATTATGCCTATGGTAATATACCTCATATTCTAGTTTTAGCAATCCCTTCTATAGTCCATTTCACCTCATTCTATATTTAATCATAACTTTATGGTTTTGAATAATATAGTGTTATTTTTCCAATCTAGCAATACTAGCATGTGTGTTTTTGTAGATAGGTATGTCTTACATTCAACTCTTGAGTACCTATAGACACTTCTAAGCATGGCTATACAAGGACACTAAGGGATGAAGCCTACTTTGGGGAGGATTCCCTTGTATAACATTTTATTTCATACTTAAAAAATAATTTCACATCATCTTGTATCTTCCAAAATAATTAAGATTCAATAAATACTTTCCATATTATCTAATAATCTATTCATACATCTATAATTCTTAACCCATCTACAATTCATTCTATAAAATTTCATTGCTTGGGATTCCTTCTTTATGAACTTTGAATGCTAAATTCTAGAGCACTTTACATCATTAATGACTCAAGATCATTTGGACAAGCTTCACATCTTTCAAACATCTCAATTGACTCATTTTTTCCCAAAACATTCAACAAAAATTTAAGATTTTTTCATAGTAACATCATAGCCCCTACAATGTATTATCTATAATGTCGCACATATAAAAAATAGTATATATACACATGGGAGTTAGTGAAATTTTTCATTCCTTCATTTTCTAACAAGAGAAGTTTTTGTAGTTTTTTTTTTTTTGAGCTCTTGCACACTAACTTCGCAAGGCCATAACTTAATCCCCATAGCTCTAATTTCCAAAATTCTTGAACCTTGTTGACCCTAGCGCACTCAACTTAGTCATTGGGCGAGGGGGGTGGAGGGGGATGCGGAGCAGGGCCAACAGTGGGTGTGTGGGGAAGGGAGGGAGGGAGCGGGGTGGGAGGGGGGTGCATTGTGCGAACATTTATAAGTTTGAGCCAAAAATTTTCTAATACCCAGAAGATACTAGAAAGGGTAAGTATAAGAAAGCAATGAGAACATTATCATTAATTAATCAAACTTAAGCCAAATGACTTAACCGATTCTCCTAATTAACCATACCAACTATTTCAAGGCATAATAAGTAAGAAAATGATAACTATGGAAGGTCATAAGTAATTAAGGATACAATGCTTAAAGGGTTTCATTTTAAAAAATTTTCTAACTCTATAATCATAATAAGATAAAAACTTGATCTAACCAAGAAGAAAACCTTGAGAGACATCTTGGATCTTTATAGATGTTTTTCTTGAGAGTTGAGTATGCACAGGAGACATCTTGGTTACTTGGAAGACATCTTATTTGATAGTTGATAGTTTACATGATATGTCTTATCCAATTGGCAGATGTCTTGGGCTAAGTGGGAGATGTTTTGGCCTAAGAGGAGATGCCTTTGGAAAGACATCTTGTATGTGAAGTAGATGTCTTATCCTCAGAGGGGATGACTTTCTTGAAGAGTAGATTTCTTGCCTACAACCTTGGTTTGACAAAGATATCTTATCAAGCATATAGACATCTTGTTCAACCAGGAAAAAGCTTTGAGATGATAGTTACAATTTGAAAATAATCAAGAATGTTGAGTTCAAGATTGGAAATAACTAGATATCTTCAAGTTGGTCATGGAAAAGGTTGGTCTTAGTATTGTTATTGATAAATATTGAGTATATTTGCATGTTTTATAAGATATGAATCTAGAGAGTTAAGAAAGACTGCATGAGAGTTGTGTGCATCTTTGCGGTCAATTGTGTGCATGATATTAACCCTTGTGACTCTTAGGAAGAGGTCTAGATCAATTGTACCTTGTATTTAGATCAATCATATGTGTGGTTGTAAAGCCTCATGATTTGAAATATCATTGATTATGTAAGTGCCTTTATTTAATTTTCTATGGGATTATGATTTCATTATATTTGTAATATTCTTCTAGTTTTAATAGAAAGCTAGGTTTTTTCTTCTAGCAATTCATTATCTTGCATACAATCTAAGTTCAGCATTTAAAGAGCTAAAGCAAATCAAAGTTACCCTTCTCTAGGATTAGTATCAGATCATAGGACTATGATTGTTTGGAATTTAGTTATGGATTTTTATGTCTATTTTAGATGACTTCTAAGAAGAAAAATGTTTAAGACCTAAATAGAGATATGGAGAGCATGAAATCTACCTTTTAGGTAAATTTTAAATGATTGGATGAGATTAGTATTAAGGTAGATAGAATTACAGGTCCTAGTCATATTTAGACTTGTGGTGACAATGAACATTCTTGTTCAAATGATAAAGATAAAGTTTCTTACCTTGGTAAAGGGAGAGTAGATGAGTAGGAAAAGAATTCTAGCTATGGTTGTGTAACAACACATCATCCTAGGATTCTAAGGAAAGGAAGTTCAAATTCTCATGTCAGAACTCCAAGAGCTTCATCATAGACATCTTCTTCTTCCCATGGAAAACTAGATGATGAAGATAAAGCAAGACATTCCACAAAATTTAGAAATGGTGCAAGAATTACATATGTAGAATTGAAGGCTTTCAATGATGTAGATGATACCAATGCTTTTGCAAGTTGACTAAAAAAAACTTAACAAGAATTTTAAGCTTTAGGAGATACCAAATCATCTAAGGGTACCAATTATTGAATTCAAACTTGAAGATATGAATTTAACATAGCAAGAAAAAAGAGTTTCAAAGTTATGATAGATAAAATGGCCAACCTATCAAAGATTGATATTTAATGTAATACATGTTGAAACACAAATTTAAAAAATCTTAGTAGATATAAGAGATAATCATAAAGCTTAAATTCCTTAGAAAATAAGATATAGATATCAAGGATTTTTACATTGAAATTTTATAAAATATTCCATCAAGCTAAGGTAAACTATGAGGAATATGAAAAAGCTTCAATCTTTTTTAGAGGTCTCAGGATGATGTATCAACAAGAGTTATTCTATGAGTCTCAAACCCTTGATTAGGGTCATGATTTGATACCCAAGGTAGAAAAGAAAATCAGTGGATTTGTGAAGAGGAGTAAATATGACTCAAAGGGAAGGGAAAAGGAATCCAAATTAGAAAATGAATTCAAGTTAAAATCTAAAGATAGGAAGGAAATCCATAATAAGAATCATAAGAAGGACAATGAGAAGCACAAGGCTAAGAAGAATCAAGGTAGAAAAGAAAAGAATCATGAAAACTACTCATCAAAGATTCAATGCTGTAAATGTGAAGAATGGAGATACAAGCTATGAAAATGTACACTTCATAAGGTAGCTGAAAGTAAAGATGTAAAAACCATCAAGACAGAGAAGACATATATCCAAGATCTTCAAAGAGGTAATCTTAATGCTTCTATAATTGAAGAAAATTCTAAATTAAATTTATGCACATTTATGAGAAATGTGATAGAAGTAACCATCCAAAAAAATTATTGTTTCATATTAGGGATAGATGTTGGTTTAGTGGGAAATGGATTCATATTTTAATTGAATAAGGAGCCCAAGAAAATATTATTTCCTTTAGGGTAATTTCTAGATTAGGTTTAGTTATAAATTCTCATCCTAAATCCTACAAAGTGCATTGGTTATCAAGAGACTTCTCTCAAAATGTGAGAGACCAATATGTCTTAAATTTTAAAATTGAGAGTTATGATGATGTTGTAAAATGTGATGTGTTGTCAATTGATTATGTTTATGTAATATTTGGATGGCCTTGGAATTTTAATAATAGTTCTTGATTTGATAAAGCAACAAATGTGTGGAGTGTAGCAAGTCTAGATGAAATCCATGAGTTGATTTCTATGATAGTTGAACAAGGAAGCAAATATCACTTAATGCTTCCTTCTTCTTAGGGAGAGAGAGAATATATTAAGAAACATGATTATGCTAATTTTGGTTTTATGATTATATCAACTATTTCTTATAGCCATGGTGTTATGTAGGTAGCTCTTCCAATACATAGGATAGGTGATGAGCGGCGAGGTATCCCTATGCTCAACCATACGAATATGAGTGTACATGCATGATCCAGTCGAATTCTAAGGACTAAGTGCTTATGTGCCTTTGTAGAACAAGGAAGAGTTAGTCAATCATTATCTTCCCAAGCTTACTTATATAGCATGATTGTATGGTTAAGTAAACTTGAGGTACATGATTTTTATAGTTTTTAAGTTTTTATGTCCTAGTGTTACAAAGGGATGAGAGAGATAAGTAAGTAACTAATTTTAATTTAACTACTTAACTATGCTTTAACTAGTCCTAACACTAGTATCCATTCTCACTTGCCATACACATCTTGAACCAGTGCAACGCTATTAGGATTACCAAACACTAATCATTACTAGGTTACTAAGTGTTACATGCATGCTTGAAGTGATCATACTAAGTGTGCTTACTTAGGAGAGTTGCAGGGTGAGAGAGAGAACATTAATTAACTAAGGAAATCATTAAGTAATAGTAATTAACATTAATTAATCTATTCTGAATGATATAAGGTTTATCAAAAAGTTTGTCTTTATTGTCGTACACAAGGTGTGCTTAGGTACACAATGCTCGAATAAAGATCCATTCACTTTATGACTCCTATTGTAGGCACTCAGAAATAATTCTATCTTTGGAAAAGGAAAAAGGCAAGAGTTTTTGTAAGGGGCTAAGACTAACTATGCAAACCAAGTGCACCTACCTCCTATTTATAGGAAACAAGGCAGGCCTCGATATCACATACACAATATCACTTGAAAGGCCCTAATATTGTGTACCCGATATCGTGGATGCGATAGCGCATACCCGATATCATAGATGTGATATCATAGCTCATCATAATCCCATGATTGAATGAAAAATTATCCTTGAGTTCCTTACAAAATATTGGGAAGGTATGGGATTATTGACTAAATGAGAACTGACAGCGACAAGGAATAATAGACTCAAAGTGCCCAGTGAACAGATCGACAAACATATTACAACATTGGTGTTCATGCCCTTTGTGGTGAACACTATACATAGATGATATCTAGAACCTCATTTGACAGCTTGAAGAGAGAGTAAAGAAAATGAGGCGTGTTTTTTTCGAAGTCGCAATTGTGCCTTCCGTTGTTTATCCATAGCCACACGACCAAACTTGTTCCCGGTGTAAACACTCTAGCTCCAGTCCATCTCAAGTTCTTCCTCCTATCCCAGTCAATAGTTCATGTAATCACCATTTGCACACATAACATAGTCACAAATGAGCAAGGATAAGTAAACCATAATGTAGTTTATACCTTTCCTCAATATAAAGTGTATGGCAGAAACTAGATTAGAGGTTCATCACAGATAAATACCCAAGGTGTAGGGGTGATATAAGTAGTAGAATGGAAAAATTTGTGATAGGGCCCCCACAACTAAGAGAAAAACTCCAGTAGCAATAGGGTGGAAAAGTATAGGGAACAAGAAAAATGGGAAAAATAACAACGACGATGCTAATAAAATGGATGTCATTGATGGGGATGAAATGAGAAATTGCTGACTGTAAGAAATGTCTAAGGGAAAGAACTTAATAATTTCACCATAAAGGAATGTCAATGGGTCCTCTCCAAAGCAGGCTCATGCCCTTTATGCCCTAACAAACCCACAAACCAAAGAGTCTGTAGGCTCTAGGAATAACATATGGAAACAATGGTTAAAGATTGACCCACAAGAATTTACCAAAGAATAACAATGCATCAACGAGGAGATAGACTAATCATAAAACCAGCAATGAGATGGAAATGGGAAGAAGGATGAAGAGTAGAAAATGGAATGGAATCCTAAGAGCAAGGTTGTGTAAAGTCCCTTGTGTATTTTATGGTTAATGTGACTCAGTAGAACTCATTCCAAATCTAGACTCAAACCAACCACATTCAATGACCTTGCATCAATACACTTGGCCAATCCATCCCCTTGAAGCAAGAAGAATGCTTTCCCAAAGAGTCACCACCATTTCAAGGAGAGAGAGATAGAGAAGCAAGAAGCGAGAAAGGACCTTAGTTAGAGGGAACCGTCAGGCATGGGTAACATGTATTTCTAGTTCCATAACCAATTCTTGTAGCCCATATTTCTTTATTATGTTTAAGGGATGTGCTTTGAATTCTCACCAGTTTTTTTTCACATGAGAAACACACCATGCAAAGACTTATTTGATTTATTCAACTTCCTGATGTTTGGTCATTGGCGGAATGCAAAGAACCCATGAAAAGCATCCAAGTACCCAAGAGATTAGCCAGCACATGTGCATCAAATCCCCTTGAAGTCACATCCTTTTTAACCATTGAGTCCTTCCTCGGTTTGAAGAATACGAAGCCACCAATTTATTAATAAGTTTATTTAGAAAAATGGATAGTATAGTTCCAAAACCAAGGGAGACCATAGAGTTGAATGGAGGAATGGACGGTGTGGACTCATTGCCTATTTTATCAAAAGAACCATATCATAGTATCAACATTAAAAATCAAAGGTAAAAACCCAACATTAACAATCAACACCATTATAGTACAATCCACCATCATGAGCACTTATTGTTTGACAAATGAAAGTAAATCAAACAAAGAAATAGGAAAAAATGTGAACGATGGTGTAAAACAAAAATAAATAAAATTAAAAGAAAAATGTGTAAAACAAAAATACAAAAAAAAGGAGTTGAGGGCTTATAATGGTTAGCATTGATGGCCATCTCCCCCATGACTGATTTGGAAGGAGGATATCCGAAATAAAATTCAGGGTTGTCTACCAATAGACGTAGTATTGGTACTGGCTTTTCTAAGCTCATGGAAAGGTTTAGTTTGTTGGATGTTGACCAAAAATTTCTTATCTGGGCTCTCAGGTTTGTAAATCATCATGGCCCCTAAAAGAAAAATTGCATAAATAATATAAGGTCCTTCCCACAGCATTTAAAATTTAGTGCATTGTGGCATGTGTGTGAGATTCTAGTACAAAACCTTATCTCTTGGTTGATATTTAACTTTCCTAATTTTCAAGTCATGATGTCATTTATTGAAGGCCTTGTGCAATTCATTAGATGAGAGGGTAGCTGATCGGTTCTCATCTAGCAAGTTAAGGGTCATTAATCATTCTTTTTGTGCTAGATCATGGTCAAGGTTGAGATTACATGCCATAAATAGTGTAAAGAGCTCTGCTTGAATGGGAAGCATTGGAAGTTTCCCATACACTAACTCACAGGGAGAGTAGCCTATAGGGAGTTTCCATGTGGAGCGGTATGCCCAAAGAGAATCCTTCAGTTTAGTGCTCCAAAGTCTCCTATACTTGCTAATAGTTCTTGTCAATATTTTCATAATCTCCCTATTGGTGACCTTAGCTTTACCGTTTGCTTGAGGGTGGCATGGAGTAGTCAGTTTGTGTTCAAGGCCTTAGCGTTGCATCAGCTTCTGAAACGTTGCACCTATAAAATGTGTGCCATTGTCAAAAATAAGTACACAAGGCATGCCAAACCTATTTATAATTTTTTGTTGAAAAACTTGTGTAGCTATGGATGATGTACAATCCTTAATAGTGGTTGCTTCTGCTAATTTTGTAAAGTAGTCAATAGCAACAACAATGTAAGCTTTTCCATTGGACATTGGTGTACTAGGCCCCATAAAATCAATTCCCCATATGTCAAAGGGTTTTAAAGGTTGAATCCATTGTTGCAGACCCTCCATTCTAGCAGTCATTCCCCCATCATGTTGACAACCCTCACAAGATTAGATGAAATAATGGGCATCCCAAAACAATGTAGGCCAATAATATCCTGCAAGTAGAATTTTAATGGTTGTTCATCTCTCAACATAATGACCACCACAAGGACCCTCATGAGCATCTTGGAGAACTTGTAGTTGTTTTATATCAGGAACGCACCATCGAACCAAGCCATCAAGACATACTTTATAAAGTTGTCCATTGATCTCCATAAAATACTTGGTTCAATGAAGGAACTGTTGTTTCTTTTTAGCATCTAACTCTTGTGGTGTTTGTGGTGTAAGGAGATAGGTGAGAATACTACTATACCAGTTTGTTTTTGTGGTTAATTGATTAGTTACTAAACCTTCAAAGAGGATTTCATCAGGGAAAAGATCAAAAATTTGATACTCATCCTCTATGTTGTTCCATCGCAACCAAGATAAATGATCAGCAACTACGTTCTCGGTGTCTTTATGATCAATCATTGCAAGATCGAACTCTTGTAAGATTGCAAGCCATTGTAGGATGCAAGGGCTCACCATTGGTTTATTCATTACTAACCTTATTGCACTATGATATGTGTGCATGAATACCTTATAGCCCAAGACATAGTGCCTAAATTTTTCTAGTGCAAACACTACAACCATTAATTCTTTCTCTGTTGTGATGTAGTTTATTTGTGCACTAGCAATACTCCTACTTGCATAGTGGATGTAATAAGGACATTTTTGGTCATCTAACTGTGTAAGTACAACTCCTAAAGCATAGTTGGATGCATCAGTCATTATGTGGAATGGTCTGGACCAATCAGGAGCTTGTAGAATGGGTGTTTCTACGAGCTTTTGTTTTAAAGTTTAGAAAGCTAGTTCGCATTCCTTGGTCCATTCGAAAGGTAAAACCTTTTTCAATAGTTAAACTAATGATTTTGCAACCTTTGAAAAGTTCTCAATAAATCTTCTGTAGTAGCCAGTGTGTCCAAGGAATGACTAAATATCTTTTACAGTTTCAGGTTACCGAGTGATTCCTTGGATAACTTTGATCTTTTCAGGGTCTACCTCTATCCCTGTTTGCAAAATATTATGCCCTAATATGACACCTTGTTGGACCATTAAATGGATTTTTTACCAGTTGAGCTTTAAATTGGTTTCTACACATTGCTTTAATACTTACTCTAAATGGTCCAAGGCTTGATCAAAGTTAGCTCCATAAGTGGAGAATTCATCCATGAAGACTTCCACACCATTTCCTATCTGCTACTAAAATATGCTTAGAACTAATCATTGAAATGTTGTAGGGGCATTGCACAAGCCAAACAACATCTATTTGTATGCAAATGTTGCCTAAGGACTAGTGAATGTATTCTTGGCTTGGTCTTCTAGGGCTATTTGTATTTGGTTGTATCCACTATACCCATCCAAAAAACTATAGTAGCGATGCTCTGCAATGGTGTCTAAGACTTGGTCGATGAATGGCAATAGAAAGTGATCTTTCAATGTTGTCATATTCAATAGCCTAAAATCTATGCACACCCTCCATTTACCTTCTTTTTTTGGCATAATAACTAAGGGACTAACCCATTCACTATCAGCAATGGGGTATATGAACCCAACTTTTAGAAGTTGTTCAATTTCTTCCTTAACCACTTGCTTAAGCTTTGGGTTAAGTCACCTCTGCAGTGGTTGTTGAGGCTTCAAGGACGGGTTGATGTAAATTCTATGTTAACATATCCTAGGATCTATTTCAGTTAATTCAGGATATGACCAAGCGAAGGTTTTTGATGATTTTTTTATCACCTTCAGCAGTCTCTCTTTCTATTGAGGAGCGAGCTTCGTGTTAATAATTACTAGTTTTTCATTCTTAAGAAACATGTACTCTATACTAGTAGGTAATGGTTTTAACTCAAGGGGCTCCTGCTTAAACTTATCAAGGATTTCCAACTTCCCCCAATTAATATTTTCAATGTCAAGACTTGGAAGTTAGCGATGGACTTACTCTAATGTGTCTATGCTATTGATGTAAGTGCAAGTCAAACCCTTAGTTGGTTCCATGCATATATTTGAACTTCTACCTTGATCAGCTATTAACCACTAGGTACCCTCTTTTCTTGTGGCTGCTACATATAGGCATCTTTGTATATTAGTTACCGGTGCATACTAATTTCATGCAAGCAATGTTAAATGTTGTACAAACCATGACTTCTATACGCAATTAAACCCTGTGTCACTGTATGTGATGCATGGAAATTTCTTCTTCTCAATCTTCCCAAACGTATTTTCCTTTGATATTTCTAGGGAAAGATTGTAGATTCCTAGGCATGCATCAATTGTGCTTAGCCATGCTCTTCCCATTATGATTGGGAAGTCCCCCTTACCGTTGTTCACTTAAATCACTAGAAATTCAACTAGATACGACCATCCATAAACAATGGTGACAATGTCCTCCACTAGCCCTAATGGGATAGTGATCGACTAGTCGGCCAACTCTAAACGAATGTTACTTTTTTTAGTGGAGGTAGGTTCTAGGCTTGGTACATTTCTTGAGAAATTAAGTTGATCCTAGAACCTAAATCCAAAAGAGCTTTGCACAGCTCATTCCTAGTGATCTGTAGAAATATAAGAGGACTCCTAGGATTAGAAAATTTCCTAGGAAGATGGCTAGCCTTAATCCAATTGGTGGTGGAATGAGTTAACATGACCATATGCATTGGGTATAGTGCCTAGCCTGAAGGGAGTTCCAAAATTTTGATTGGTGATGAGGCGTCTAAAGGATTAGCCACTTGTGGTTGCAAGGGCTTAGTTGGATTGTTGGTTCTAAAGAAAGGTCTTTTCTTCATGCAGTTGTCAAAACCAACAGTAGATTGAGAGTTAATAGCCCTTGTAGCATTACATTGCTATGGCTAAGTAAGGAGTTCACCTTGCATAACTGGAGTAGGTGGTAATGGAGATATGGGTGGAAGAGGTGTAGCCAGATGAGAAGGATAGTATGTCTATGGAACATCACCCCTATGAGAAGGAGTCTAATAGTACTCATAGGCTTGGTAGTGAGGTTGAGGAGAGATGTGACTAGTAGAGTCACGTGGAGAGATTGGTTGTTGCATGTAATATCCATACAGGTTAGGTTTCCAATAAGGATACAGTTGCCGTGGTGGTGGCATTTCCCATGATTGTGGGTATTACCACTCTTGATATTACTTGATTGGTTGTGATGGAGTTCCACTTGGATAATATGTTAAGGGTTGGTGAAACTGCCTTGGGTTACTTTGGGGATAAGGTAACCTTCAGGGTGTTTTCCTTCTATTCAATCGTGGGTTCAGTGCATACACCCCAAACTCGTGCAGATGTGAGATTACAGGGCAACATCCCTTAGGATGGTCATATTGGCATATCTCACATCCACTATCATTGTCTGTATCTAAAGCCACAACCTCTTCGATGATGGCAACTTTGTGCTTACCCTTGTTACGTGCATATTCTGCTTCTCTCTCTTTTTTCTTTTCCTATTCACTACCTTGATCTCTAGACTCCTCTACTATTTTGAGAACAGTTTGAAATCTATCATCTAGGGAGCTCCACATTTGTTTTACCTTTGCCGATACTTCAGATGCCAACTTTTGAATAGGCAAGGTTTTTCTATTCACCATCTCTTCAAGTGATGACTCTTCTTCATGCTCACAAAATCTTACTCCCTTCTTTCATAGGGAAGGATCTTTGTTATATTCCTTCATACTTTCTCTTTTTCATAACTCACCTTCCTCTGTAGCAACTTGCTCCAATAATCTTTGTACTTGATGTGTCCTAAGCTTGAATAGCCTTCCTTGGGCATAAGTTCCAAAGGTTCTTTGCATTTCATGCCTAAGACCATCTTTGATTAGAGTCCATGGCAACAGCTTTAATTTTTTTCATTCATTTTCTATGTTTTGTAAGGCACATGCATCATAAAATGCTTGTAGATGATTTTGAGGATTAGCATTGTATCCCCCTTCAAATCATGGGATATTGTTCATGTCTAATCTCTTGATCCTACTATCCTTTTGGTGCCTTCTTGGGATCCTAATGGCTTCAGTTATGTCTAACATACTTAGCGTAGCAAGTAGGGGTTCATCATGATTATCTCATCTATGGCGTCTATGATGCCCATGTTGTTCCCTACTCTCCCTTCTTTCATGGTGTGTTTCTCTAGAGTGCCCTCTTCCCTTTCTCGACTATTTTGTCTATGACTTCCATTTCACCTACCCTTATCCTCATGGTATTTTTCTTTGTGATTGCATCTAGATCTTGAAGGAGAGGGTGAAGGAGATGATGAAGGTGAAGAGGAAGGAGGATTATCACCATGTTGATGCCTACTTTCTTCTCTTCGATGGTCGTGGCCTTGATCACAGTTCCGATCAGAATGTCCTCTTTGTCATGTGTTCATGTTCCTTTTTTAGACCCTTTATGTTTGTTGGTACCAAAATCCAGGTTATTGATAGTTGAGTAAAGATTCTGATACACAACCCCTTGACCGAAGTCAATAGAAGGAACATCATTGTGTGGGCAACTGCCTAAGGCAGGTTCACCATCCTCATTTTTGCTTAGGACATGTGAGACATTCTGCAACAACTTTGCCTTCATGGATTCATGACGTCTCTCCTGTTGTAAATCCCTTTGATGTTGTGCCTCCATGGGTCGATGCTTTCTTAAGTCATGATCATGCACAACATACTCTACCTATAAGTGTTGCATACCAATTCGTGTGAGATCACGAAGAAGCATGCCTAGGATTGAGCGATCGGGAGGTAACACTATGTTACCTTCTAAATCTCACCAACACAGTTGTTCATCCTAGTAGAGGATAAAGGTAAATTTTGGTATATACTCATCAGGATGAACATATACCACATGAAACTATTGAGGGACTGGCAAATTATCATGTGTACTATGCCTCTGATTGTTCCCTATATCAGACCTAGGTAGTGAAACACTTTCATACGAAGAAGGAGACATGATTTTCTATTTAGTGTGCAATGTATTATATATTATTATATTTTTTTGTAACCAACCTAATGGTTCATTCCAATGATGAGAAATATTTCCTAAGTTCTAATTAGCACACAAACAACAAAGTCCCTGGAAATGATGCCAATGATAAGTATCAAGGTATCCCTATGCTCAACCATACAAATACAAGTGTACATGGACGATCTAGTCGAATTCTAAGGACTAAGTGCTTACACACCTTTGTGGAACAAGGATGGATTAGTTAATCATTATCTTCCCAAGCTTACTTGTATAGCACAATTATATGGTTAAGTAAACTTGAGGTACATGATTTTTATAGTTTTTAAGGTTTTATGTCCTAGTGCTCCAAAGGGAGGAGAGAGATAACTAAGTAACTAATTTTAATTTAACTACTTAACTATGCTTTAACTAGTCCTATCACTAGCATCCATTCTCACTTTCCATACATATCTTAAACTAGTGCAACACTATTGGGATTACCAAACGTTGATCGTTACTTGGTTACCAAGTGTTACATGCATGCTCGAAGTGATCGTGCTGAGTGTGCTTACTTAGGAGAGTTGCAAGGTAAGAGAGAGAACATTAATTAACTAAGGAAATCATTAAGTAATAGTAATTAACATTAATTAATCTATTTTGAATGTTGCAAGGTTTCACAAAGTTTGTCCTTATTGCCATACACAAGGTGTGCTTAGGTACACAATGCTCGAATAAAGATTTATTCACTTAATGACTCCTACTGCAAACACTTAGAAATAATTCTATCTCTGGAAAGGGAAAAGAAAAGAGTTTGTGTACGGAACTAAGACTAACTATGCAAACCAAGTGCGCCCGCCTCTTATTTATAGGCAAAGAGGTAGGCCCCGATATCGCATATGTGATATCTCTTGGAAGGCCCCAATATTATGTACTCGATATTGTGGATGTGATATCACATACCTGATATCACAAATGTAATATCGCAGCTCATTAATAGGCTTGAAGGAGAAAGTTTCCAATGTGTTCAAATGGAAATTGAATGAATTACCACTAATGAAGAATTTTATGCACCAAACTAACATCATCCTTGGTGCTACCATTCTAAATTAGATAGCATACTGAATGGCATCAAATGAATAGGCTGAATTACAAAGGCATGTATAGAAGTTACTTACAAATGGCTTCATGAGGAAATCAATCTCTCATTGTGTAGTTCTACTAGTGCTTGTGCTAAAGAAGGATAATGAATAATAAAGCATGTGCATTGATTCAAGGGTTATGAATAGGATTATAGTGGGATGCAAGTTTCCTATTCCAAGGATAAATGATATCCTTCATGTCCTTAATAATGTAGAGGTTTTCAAAAAAAATTGATTTGAAATTTGGTTACCATCAAATTTAGATTAGGCATAATGATATGTGAAAGATAACTTTCAAGATACTAGATTGATTGTTTGAGTGGTTGTTGATTCAATTAGGGCTCACAAATGCTCCTTCCATGTTTATGAGGTTGATGCATGATTTCCTCAAATATTTTATTGGTAAGTGTTGTATTATCTTTTTTTATAACATTTTAATATATAGCTCCAATGATAAAGAGCATTTGGATCACATGAAGAGAGTGTGTCTTAAGTTAGAGGAGGAACATTTGGTAATCAATGTGAAGAAGAGTTACTTCTTCAAGAGAGAGATCATATACTTGGAAGATGTGATTTCTAAAGATTAAATTGAAATGAAACCTAGCAAGGTGAAGGCTATTAAAGATTCTCCAACTCTTAAAATTGTTGGAAAGGTAAGATCATTTCTTGGTTTAGCAAGTCTTTATAGATGGTTCATAAAACATTTTAGTAGTATTTCTTGGCCTATGTTTGCTTGACTTAAAAGTAATTAATATTTTAGGAGGAGTGATGAAACCCAAAGGAGCTTTGCCTTATTGAAAGTAAAAATCATTAGTGAACTGTACTTGTAATACTATATTTTCAAAAGCTCTTGTAGGTGAAGGTGGATGCAAGTGGACTTGCCATTAGAGGGAGACTTTCGCAAGAGGAAATACCTATTTCTTTCTTTTTAGAAAATTTGAATGAATCAAGGTATAAATATAAAACATATGAGAAGAAATTGTGCATTATTCTTCAAGCAATAAAGCACTAAAGGCATCATTGATTTCCCAAGGAGTTCACTTTGATAATTGACCATAAAGCACTTCAATTTCTTAATTCTCAAAAGAAGTTGAGTTCCAAACACATGAAGTGGATGGGAAAATTTCAGAATTTAGTTTTAGGTTGAAGTGCAATAGTGGTAAAGCCAATTTTTTAGAAGATGTATTGTCTAGGGTGCATGCAGTGAATTTTAGCATGCCACATATGGAAGGTATGAATTATTTTACTCATTTGTATAAACATGATTCAAATTTTGGGTAGGTTTTAAGAAGCCTCAAGGAATTATTTTTGAGTAGGATAGACTAATGGAGGGACTATCATATTCAAAATAAACTACTATTTAAGAATATGAATGCTTATGTTTCCAATTGAGATTTTTGAAAAAATATTTTGATTGAAAAACATTGTGATGGTATGATAGGTCACATGGGTAGAGATAAGCAATTAGAGCCTATGAGTAGGCACTATTTTTAACATGGAATGGTTTTTGAAGTCTTCAAATTTGTAAAGGATTATTTAACTTGTTAAAAATTGAAGAGAGGTAAAGGAGTTGATGGACATTATATGCCTTAGTCAATTTGCAAGTGTTCTTGGAAAACTATGTCTATGGACTTTATAAGTAGGATTTCAAAGATCAAAAGTGAGAATAATGCTATCTTTGTGATGGTGGATAGGTTCTTCAAGATGACACATTTCATTCTATGTAAAATGATGAGTAAAGCATCTTATATTATAAATTTTTTTTCTAGCATGTTGTGAAGTTGCATAGGATTCATTTGAATATTGTTAGTGATAGAGATTTCAAGTTCACTAGTTATTTTTGAAGGTTACTTTGGAATATTTTGGGGATAAATTTAAATTTTTCTAGTGCATATTATCCATATTTTGATGGCCAAACTAAAGTGATCAATAAATCTTTGCTTAATATTTTGAAATGTTTATGTGATGGATAACCCAATAAGTTGGAGAACTTGTTGTATCATATTGAGTTTTTTATAACAATGCTTTTCATGTTGTTATTAGAAAAAGTCAATTTGAAGTTAATTATGGGTCTTGTCCAAAGTTGGCAAATAGTATCAGAAGCTTTGATGAAAAGGCTCAATTGAGTGTTGATTTTGTGCAAGAGATGAAGGATCTTTATGCTTAAGTAAAATCAAATCTTGAGAAAAAGGCTAAAGAAAGAATCGTAACTAGGATTGAGGATAAGAGGAAACCTAAATTTACTATTTATGATCTTGTTTGGGTGCAATTGAAGAAGAAAATATTGAGATGTGTTTTCTTAAAATTAAAGAAAAAAAAGATGGATCCTTTCAGAATAAAGATTAAAATAAATGAAAATTATTTAAAAGTAACTTACCAAATGATGTAGGAATGTATATGTATTTTATTTTTAATATTATAGATCTTATTCATTACCATGATCCAACAGATGATAAAATTTTGCAAGGTAGCATCCATAAGTTATATGGGACTATTGACAAGTACAAGTCATCATAGGAGAGAAAGGTAATTGTGCTCAAAAAGAGAAAAGCTTCTAACACTCGTGGATTGAAGAGACATGAGTACTTGATCCATTGTGAGAATCAAACTACTAATGATGTTGTATGTGCTCATAAGATCAAACTTGTTGAGGAGGGGATCACATCTACTCCTACTTGATTATTTACCCAATTTCACTTTTTGAAGTATAAAAGGACTATTCTAGGAACATCTCTTTTAGATCCATTTTCATCCTATAGGTGGAAGTATGAAGGTTTGGATAGCTTTGGAGATGTCTTACCTAAGCGTTAGGCATACACAAGAGGCATCTTTGTTACCTAGAAGATGTATTTCCTAAGAGTTGATAATTCATAGGAGACATATTAGGCTAGGTGAAAGACATCTTGACTTGAGAAGAGACATATCTTGAAAGACATCTTGCATGTGAAGGAGATATCTTGCCTAAAGAATAGACGTCTTTCCTACAATCTAGGTTTGATAGAAAGACATCTTGTTAAGTTTGTAGATGTCTTATTTGACAAGGAAAAAGCTCTGAGGTGATAGTTTGAATTTGAAAAGTATAGAGAATGTTGAGTTTTAGATTGAAAATAGCTTAGAATCTTTTAGTTGATTATGAGGAAGGTTTCCCTAAGGTCTTGGTCTTGTTATTGATAAATCTTAATTATATTTGCATATTTTGTAAGATGTAAGTATAGAGAGTTGACAGAGTGTGCATGAGAGTTGTGTGCATCATTATGGTCAATTTTTTGTATGATATTAACCCTTGTAACTCTTTTTTTATGTTGTATCTTAGTCGTATATGTGTGAGAAAGAGGTCTAGATTAATTGTATCTTGCATTGAGGTTGATCATGTATGTGGCTATAGAACCTCATGCTCTGCAATATCATTGTGTGTGAATATTTTGATTTTATGTTTTATGAGAATTTGATTCTATTATATTTTTAATCTTCTAATTTTAATAGAAGATAGCTAGTTTTCTTATTTTTTTAACAATTCATTATCTTGCATACTATCTAGGTTTAGTGTGTTTTGAAGTGTTAAAGTAAATTAGAGTGATCTTACTCTAATTCTCTAGGTAAGCTTTGGTAAGGTTCACCTTTAGAGTGAGCCTTTGTCTTAGTGTATCATTCTACCTAGATTACCATATTTCAACCATGGAAATCTTCCTAATAGATTTTACTTTAGGCTCTTTGTTGATAGATCTAGTTGTATGTGTGGCTTCTAGCTCGTATGTCTATTCTTGTCCACATCCTTATCTTTTATGTGGTCTCTTTTCTTTACATTGTGATGGATCTACCACCTTCAAATTTCTTCTAGGTTCAATTTGTAATCACATTAATGATTAATTTCTATTTTGCAAATGAATTTTATAAATATTTGACCCTTTATCATCCTTACAATTAGCCTAAATCTAGAGAATTCTAGCATTAATATACTTATGTGATTGCAGTAGGATATTTTGAAGGCTCTAAGATAGCTAGAGTATCCTAAATTTAAGTTATTTTGATTGCTATGTATTAAATATCTTAGATGTTAAAAAATTAGGGATTTTGGGAGTTTTTTCAATCATAGACTAAGTGCTCCTTTGATGTAGAGCTCAAGTTTGGAAGCTCACAAGTTTTAAAATCATTAAAATTAGATGTCTAGTTTATGAGATATCATTGGTAGAAGGCTCTCACTCTCCAAGATGGTCAAAACTCCTTACCTAAAAAAGAAGAGAAATGAATAATCTTAAGAAACAAAAAGGAATGATAGTGTCATTTACATGAGAATTTTTGCATAACTATATATAAAACACACATATAAAGATACTCCAAAATATATATTGCACTATTTGATACATTACATTAATATTTAGCCATAGTAATCTAGATAAATCCAATATACTATTTGAATATAATTAAATATGAATTTGTAAAATAAATAACCTACCAAAAGGAAAGTATGCATAAAATACAAGTACCAACTAAAGGATAAAAAATAAGTATAATTACAAGTACTAACAATTGAATAGGAATTACAAATTTGATTTATAATTTTCCATGACTATGACTTCTAGCCTATGACTACTTATTCTAATCATGAGCTTTAAAGTTTTCCATTCATAAATGCTATTATACTACTAGTTGATGAGTGGTAGGCACCCAACCCCTCCTCCCCCCCACCCATGCACAACCATAGGAATCACAAGTGTTCACACATGATTCAGTCAAATTCCCTAGATGGAACTAGTTATGGCATCTAGATTGTTATGCCTTGATCACAGTTCGCTATTTTTCCACTTGGACTAGTGATAGCTTTGTCGCATATGATATAATCTAGAGTAAGGCATATGATTCTTGATGTTGTTTCAGCCTTATGCTACTCCTAATGATAATTAAGAAATAAATTATTTAAACTAATTAAAAATGGAAAGGAAAGTCTAAATTAGCCTATGGATGATGAGTGTCCATTCCTAGCTTACTGGACACATCATGAACCCATGTATCCTCTACTAGGATTACCAAGTGTTATGCTATTAGGCAAACCAAGCAATAATGTTGTTGGGATTACCAAGCAAATACATGTTTATGCTTGAAACTGGTCACTCTCATTCTACTAATTGATTAATATACATGGAAACATAAATATTAACCAAGTACATGGAATATAAATTGCATTAAAATTAAATTTAGACTAAGTCAAAGTGTTGTCATGAATAAGAATCAATCTTGATCTTATTGTCATTCATGGAATGTGTCTAGGTACATTAACACTTGAATAAGATTTTATACAACTAACTTAGATGCACATTGTGGCACTCACTAATTGTTCTTGAAGACTACAAAATAAAACTACAAGTGTTTGACTACCCTATTGACAAAAGAGTGCCAATACATAGCAGGACCACATGTATTTATAGGTGAAAATAGACACTAGGTTGAAGAGGCCACATCAATGCATCATTGCATGCATCGATAGGGCCATATCAATAGGGTTACATCGATGCAACCCCATTGACATAGTTGCTTTGACATGATTGCATTGAAGAGGCGACCTCAAAGCGATTATCTCAAAATAGCTATGTCAACGTAGCTGCATCAAAGTAGCTACATTGAAGCGACTACATTGATGCAATCCCATCAAAGTAGCCAACTGATGCTTCATCATAGCCCCACAACTGAGTAAGAACTCATCCTTGAGTTAACAATATAGGACTAAGCTTCCTTTACAAGAAATTGAAAATGATGGAATTATTGACTAATGCTAACTATTAATCAACTCTAAGTGCCACATTACAAAATTTTATTCAAGTGGATGCATATAAAATGACAAAGTGATAGAAATATTGGACAAACATTGAAGATTACAAAATTTGTAGAGGTCTTTAAAAACTCACTAAAGATTATTTTCCTTATTGCCACTATTGGTGGTGGACTTCCAATCTTGATTATTATGTTGATGCTTCTCTAGTTATGTAGAACATTCTTTGGTTATGATGAGTGGTGAGTACCTCCTACACCCAACCATATGAATCACAAGTATTCATGCACAATCTAGTTGCATTCCTTGGATCAAACCAATTTTGCATATAGATCATTGAGCATTGATTGCAGTTTACTATCTTCCCACTTGAACTAGTAGTAGCTTTATCATGTATGATGTAGTCTAAAGTGAGGCATATGATTGTTGTTGTTGTTCTGGCCTTATGCTACTCCTAATGATAATAAAGAAATTAATTATTTAATTTAATTAAAAATACAAAGTAAATTCTAAACTAGTCTACAGGTAATGAGTGTTTGTTTCTAGCTTGCCATACACATCTTGAACCCATGTATCCACTACTAGGATTACCAAGTGCTACGCTACTGGGCGAACTAAGCAATAATGCTACTGGGATTACCAAGAAAATACATGTTTATGCTTAAAACTAGTCATGCTCATTCTGCCAATTGATTAACATGCATGGAAATATAAATATTAACTAAGTACATAAAAGTAAATTGCATGGAAAGTAAATCTAATCTATGTCAAAGTGTTGTAGTGAATAAGAATCAATCTTGATCTTATTGTCATTCATGGAATGTGTCTAGGTACATTGCCACTTGAATAAGATAACATATAAATGACTCAAATCCACACTATGGGCACTCACTGATTATTCTCTAAGACTACGGAAAAAACTGTAAGACTTTGGATACCCTATTGACAAACAAATGCCAATACATGGCTAGAAAATGTGTATTTATAAGTGAAAACAAACATTGTGTCAATGAGGCCATGTTAATGCATCATTACATGCATTGATAGGGTTCCATAAATGATGTTGCATCCACAAAATTACATTGACATAGCCTCATCGATGCGGTTGCTTTAAAGTAGCTACATCTAATTGGTTACATCAAGGTAGCTGCATCGAAGTGACTGTGTCGATGTGGCTACATGAAAGTGGCTATGTTAATGTAATTCCATTGATGTAGCCAATTGATGCTTCATCATACCCCCATAACTAAGTAAAAACTCATCCTTTAGTTCACATGATAGGAGCGAGCTTCCTTTACAAAAAATAGGGAATANCAGTTCACATGATAGGAGCGAGCTTCCTTTACAAAAAATAGGGAATAATGGGATTATTAATTGACACTAACTACTGACTGACTCTAAGTGCCACATTACAAAATTTAATTCAAGTGGATGCATATAAATTACAAAGTGATAAAAAGATTGGACAGACATTGAAGATTACAAAATTTGCAAAGATCTTCAAAAATCTGCTAAAGATGATTCTTCTTGTTACCGCTAGCAATGGTAGACTTTCAAGCTTGATTGTTATGTCGATGCTTCTCTGGTTATGTAGAAAATTCTTGAAGGATGAACTAAAATTTATTCTCATCATTCCATGGATCTAGTAAACATATGATGTTTAAGCTACTATCTTATATGTGTTATGATTTGTCCATGGCAATATCCTCCATTATTCCTCTCTTGGCTTCATTTTCATGCCTAGAAAAAGACCTTCTTTAGGCATTTTTTTAGCATCACCTATAATCATCAAAGGATCAACATTAGTTTTGGTAAATTTTCCTTAATAACTAACCATTTTTAGATCCTTTAGTTTATGTTTAAGAACAAGGTGATGATAGCGTATATACCTAAGACTATGAGGTAACTAAAATCATCAAGCTATTCATCTTATTTTGGTCAATTACTATTAGGTACCATAATGTTCAAAAATAGGATGTTAGAAAAAATTTCAAAGTAGACATCCCTAGCCCCCATGACTAATGAGAGTAACTTTGGAAGTGCACAAGTTTTCGAACAATTGAAACCAAAGGTCCAATGCAAAAGATGGCCAAGAAATTTTTTGGAAGTGGAAAGATATTGAGATAGAAAAGTAGGAAAAGTTAATTAAAAGGGATGATAAGTAGTCCCATAATCATGCATAAATTTAGAGAAACTATCACTGATGTTTTGGAAAATGTGAAGGTTAGTTCAAAGCCATGATCAACAAAAGTTATGCAAGTGGGTCCTTCCCAAAGAAGGTTCCTTCCATAATGCCTTTGCATAACCACTTCTATAGATGTTCATGGGTACCAAAGAAGTTAAATATATACCATTCATTTGTTCCAAACAACACACAACTACCTTGCTTAGGAGGCTATACCTTGCAGTAGTGAGGTGAATGATGAGATAAGAAGGAATTGCAAAGATCGGGATGTAAGGGGATTTCTAATGTCTACAATAGTTTCTTGTAAAAAATGTGATTAAAAGGATCAACATACCTTTTCGTCCAAGTTTAGACCAAGTCCATACCATGAACAGTGACTTCTCATTGATGTGTTCTTTCCTGTTGACCATCATGAGTCCACAACCACCACAAAGAATGATCATTACTTCAAAATAGAAGAAAAGAGAAGTGTTGTGATGGAAAATATCAATTTCTAGAAAAGACCAAGGATTCTTACTCACAAGCAAACTCAACCTTGAATCCCCTAGGGCCTCCACAAGAAAAATGGAATTTAGGATGCCCTAGATAGTCCAACAAATCAACTTGGGACTTAGGAGGGCGCAAAAATGGGGTGTAAAAAGTGTAAAAAGATGTAGATCTATAAAATAATGCATTGAAAATATAACAATTATATCTAAAATTTTACACAAACTAAAATCACAAATTTCATTAAATGAAAAAATAATGAGTTCAAAGATGTGTACAAAGTCAATGTCCAAGAGGGGACAAAGGGGAGTTCACTTGGGTAGGGTTTTAAAGCCCAATAAATACATGATCAACTACATGATCTAGTCTCTCTACCACTCCTAATGCTATTGAACCTCCTTTGTCACCACCTTAGATCTACAACATTGGTTACTATTGGGGTTAGGAAAATGTGAGGGATTGGGGTGACCAAAGTGCACCATGCTAGGATTTGGGAATCCCGGTGGTAGGGGGTGGTAACATTAACACCTAAAGTTCATAGATTTTAAGGGGGAATTAACAAGGGGTAATAGTTTGTAGAGGTTCCACACTACTAGGCACCAAGAAGTTGCATTTTTTGCTTAGGAAGTAAGAGCTCTTAGATGCCAAAATGCCAAGGGTGCTGAATTGCAAATGTGTAGAACCTTGGCATGGTGCCAAGGTTTTATTTTTATAGGGTTATGGCCATGATTTGGGCTACAAATTGGCTACAAATGGATGATGATTGGCTGAAAATTAGCTTCCAAATTGCTAATTGATTGGCTACCAAATTGTTGAAAATTAGCTATCATGTTCAGGGAGGGGGGGTAGGTGAGATCCACTCTCATGCATCCTAGCTGTTTGGCCCCCTCCATGCTATCTAACCCCCTCTCTACCAGCTAGTTGACCCCCTCCCCCCACTAGGGGATGAGTATCAATGTTGAAGGGGGATGGATGGTCAACACTAGGGGTAAGTAATTTCTATACCCCTTGCACTCCTCCATGTAGGTCTTGAAGTCTCCTAGTTATCTTACTCCCTGTAGGGGATGTGTCAACGTAGAGAAATGTATACCCCCCATAAAACCCATCAAATTGCCATTTTGGGCATTCCAAAAGGTATTTTTGACTCTCCCATGCCCAAATATAGACTTGGTGACTCGTTTCACTTAGGGAATGAGGCATTGGTTACTTATGAAGCATTTTTCAGCCCCAAAAGTACAAAACATGTGAGATTGCCTCCTTTATGGGTTACAACCTCACATTTATAATAAAATATTATATCAAGTTTCATGGGATGGGATTACAAATTTTTCAACTTGTAAATTTAGTGGTGTTTCATTGGACCCTCTTTGTTGGTATCTAGAGGATTGACTCAAGAGGCACCAACAAAGAATACAAAACAACACTATAGGTCCACCACTAACATTTACTCTTTGCACTTGATCTAATCATGTCAAACCATGTCAAAGAGTGTTTGTGATGATGGGATTAGGCTATGTTGAAGGAATGGTACTGGTAGTTGGGGAGATGATCATGGAGGCTAATAATGTATTCCAAGTGTTATCACCATGGTTGTAGCATTATATTAACATATTTTGTTGTGTTGGCCGCTCGGCAAATGCATTTGAGAAACCAACCACTACACTCCAAAAGTTCTTTTTCCATTGGGCTTCAAGGCTTCTTTGGCCATTTGGCTCCTTGGCAATTGCTTCTACTTTTTTTTAGGTGAAACCTTCATTGGGTTTCATTGCCAAGGCCAGTTTGACATAGTTTTCCCATTAAGTGAGTTGTGTTACACTCAACAGACTTGAGAGTTATCCCATTGAACGAGATGTGTTATGCTCAATGGACTTAATGGTTTTCCTATTGAATGAATTATGTTACATTCAAGTGGACTTGAGGATGAAGCATGCAGAGGACATATCATATGGTTATAGTGCATGAGTGACAAACATGAGTTAACATTATTGCTTGAGGTATGGAAGGCTATAATTAGGCTATGGGGCTTGACTCAAGGAGTAGTCCTAGAGGGATGAAAATGGTATATGTACTCTTTACACAGCAAGAAAAACTCACCAAATATTGTGTATCAAGGCCATGTGGTGATTTGCTACTATAATGAGTTTTATCCTTGTAATGGCCCTAGGCTTCATCCCGCAAACAAAACTCCAAGAGGACAAGGAAACCAAGAAAAAAAAGCATGTTAAATCATTACAATGCATGATCACATGGAGAATAAAAACAAGCCACCTAGGTTACCAATGTTGTCAATTTAAAGCCATGATGAGCCATGGTACCATTTTAAAGCCCTAGTAAGCTATGGTGCCATTTTAAGGTCATAGTAGACCATGATGCTAGTTTAGAGTTGTAGCGGATTGTGATGATAATTTAAGACCTCAGCATGTCATGATTCAGGTTTAAGACCTCGACAAGCCATAGTGTTACTAGTTTTAGGCCTTGGTAGGCCATGTTGCCAATTTAAGGCCTTGGTAGCCTATTTTAGAGCAAGCTCACTTGTTGATGACCATTAGCTACATGTAATATGGATTTAGATATGAATGATTCACTAGATTGGCCAGCTCATTCTCATCCATGTTAACTATCTTGAATGCTTTGTTACCATAAGCTTTGGTGAATAGGAAGGGCCCTTCCTAATTAGTTGAGAATTTATCTACATGCTCATGGATAGCTTTGAGGACTAGGCCACCTTCCTTGATCTTACACTTTGTCCAATTATGGTGGTGTTGTTGTTTTCACCTCTCTTGATAATGTTCAATATGAGTAAGCACTTGCATACATTGCTCCTTAATTAAGTCTAGGACGACTATTCACAACTCCTTATTTTGATCATCATTGATGAAGTCAATCAAGTCTACTTGAAGTGATGGCACCTGTAATTCAAGAGGTAAAGCAACTTCAGAACCATAAACTAGGTTGTAACGGATTGCTCTAGTTTCCATGCGATAAGTCATTCTATAGGCCCATAGCACATGGACAAGTCACTCATGCCATTTATGCTTGCTATTATTAAGCATCTTCTTTAGTAAGTTGATAATGGCTTTGTTGCTTGCCTCTACTTGTCTTTTGGCTTGAGGATAATAATGTGATAAGAAAAAATGCTTAATGCCTAGGTTGTGAAAAAAATATTTCATTTTGTGGCTACTAAATTGTGGTTCATTATCTAAAATTATGATCATGGATATGCCAAAATAGGCTATAATGTTATCTAAGATAAATTTGCAAACTTGTTCAAATCTAGTCTTCCTTAAAGGAATAGCCTCAACCCAATTTGCAAAGTATTCAATTGTAGTGATGATGAAGCTATGACCTGCAAAATACTTGGGTGTTATAGGCCTAATGATATCAAGCCCCCATCATTGAAATAGCTAAGTGGTATGTAACTCCATCAGTGATATGTGTATAAGGTTACTATGTCATTGACACGTGTCACCATGCTTAACCTTTTGCATGTAGTCACTTTTTATATGAGGCCAGTAGTAACCTAACCATCTAATTTTAGTGTCCATAGCTCTTGGTCTTATATGTCCCCCACAAACACCCTCATGAACCTCCTCTAGGATTGTTCTAGCTTCAGTTTTACCTAAGCATTTTAGTAATACACCATCATAGGATCATTGACATAATGTGTTATCACCTATGATGACATACTACTTCGATCCTTTTCGCACAACATCCTTTTGGGCAGTAGTCAGGCCTTGCAAAGACTCATCATGCATAAAGTAAAATTTGATATCATCATACCACTCTCTAGCAGGAGCAGTATGGATGAAGGCTACAAAGGTATCTTCAATTTTCTATGTTATGTAAATAGTACAATCCATGGTTAAGGTGGGGCAATTTATTAAAAACATCTAGCATCACACTGAGAGCTAATGTTGCAATTACATTGGCTATGATATTCTTGTTTCTAGGTACATGTTGAATATCAATGTCCACAAACTATTGTAATAGTTATTTCCCTAGGTCACAGTATGGTTGTAAGTGTTTGGCTTTACATGCGTAGACTTCTATTACTTGATTAACCACAAGTTGGGAATCACCTTTAATCACTAAGCATCTAATTACTAGGTCATAAGCTACCATCATTTCCCTGATCAAACCCTCATACTTTGTTATGTTATTGGTACATGAAAACTCAAAACAATAGACAAAGGGTTGGATTTAAATAGATGGAAATGTTATGATGGTAGCAACATTGGCCCCATGGGCAATTGAAGCTCTGTCAAAGTACATGATTACCTCATAACCCTTAGATACTTGGCTAACAACACTAATGTGCTCATTAGGGAACTCAGGGTCTATGGTTTCTTGGTCATCAATAGATGAAACTATGAGTTATATAGCTATAGCTTGACCTTTCATTGAGGATTAAGAGATGTAATGAAGGTCAAACTTTGTGGTTATGGCTTTCCAATGGGTTATGTAGCTACTCTCATATTCATTGGTTGTTATGGCTATGAGCATGTTATATTTCCAAATGACATTTACTTGGCTTCTGAAGAGGTAGTGTCTCCACTTCTTCAATGAGAAGATTAGTGCTAGGCAATATTCCTTCACTTCAGTGTATCAAATTTCATGGACAACTAATGCATGGCTAAGATAGTATACTAGTATTTCTACTCCATCATTGCATTTCTAACAAAGTAGAGAGGTGATGGATGTCTTAAAGATGTCTAAGTAAATGTATAAGGGTCTACCCTCTTGCAAAGTATGAACTATTGATAGTTGTGTCAACTCTTGCTTAAGGCTTTTAGAGGCCTCTTGGCATTGAGCTGTCCACTTATAGTGAACCCCTTTCTTAAGCAAGTGTTGCATGGAATGTAATTTATCAATAAGCCTAGAAATAAACCTATGAATAAACTGCAATCTACCTTGCAACCCTCAAAGCTCCTTAAGGTTGGCAAGCACTAATATTTTGGATATGGCTTTAACCTTATCAGGATTGACATGTATCCCTACTTCAGATACCACAAAGTCAAGCATCTTGTTGATCTTGATACCAAAGACACACTTCTTGGAATTGATCCTAAGCTCATATTTGAGGCATCATTTAAGCACAAGATCTAGGTCAATAGCATGGTCACTAGGCTCTTTGGACTTAACGACTATGTCATCCATGTAATCGTTAAGCAAACCTAGCATGTAATTGTTGAAGATATAAGTCATGGCTCATTCATAAGTTGCTCCTACATTCTTAAGGCCAAAGGTCATCATAGTATAGCAAAAGGTCCTTTAAGAAATCATGAAGGTCATGCTAAGTTGGTGTTCTAGGTTTATCCTAATTTGATTGTATCCCAAGAACCCATCCATAAAGGACAACAAGGCATGCCCAGCCATGGTATCAATAACCTAATCAATACTGGGCAATGGGAAGTCATCATTGCTAGTTGCTTTATTTAGGTCTCAAAAATCAACATAAATACAAATACTCCTATTTTTCTTAATGACTATCACTATGTTGGAAACCAATTCTGCATAGTCGATAACCCTAATGAAACCAACTTGGTAGAGCTTCAAGATCTCATCACAAACTACCAAGGCTAAATTAGGCCTTATCTTACATACATTTTACTTAACTGGTTTAATGCTAGGGTCTAGTATGATGTTATGTTGTACTAAGCATGGGTCTAGGCCTAGCATATCTTTGTATGACTAGGCAAATGTCTTAATGTTGCCTTGTAGGGCTATGGTGATGTCTTCAACTTGTTGAGGTTTCAATGAGAAATTTGTTTAAGGGCTTTCTCCTCACCATTATGCATTCTAACAGGAAATTCAATTAGAAATCCATTAGTTATGTCACCCATCTCTAAGTCAAAGGTTTTGACTAGGTTTTCAAGCCACTCTAAAGGTTTTTCTATTGAGGCTATGTAGTCGACAGGACTCTCAGACTTAAGATCTAAACAAGTAGGGTCAATATACCATTCTACATTACCATGAGGCCCACTTAGGCTCAAAGGTAGATTGATCAACTACCAGTTACTCATACTTTAAGCCACATGTCAACCAAAAGCATATTAAGTTAACCAACCTAAAAATTAATAAAGAATGCTTAAAATGCTATAAAAATCATTCAAATACATTCTACTCTAATGCAAATAAGGTCATCCAAGGCTATAAATAAGGCACAAGAGAGCTAACAAAGTGCAATAGGGCCAAGTAAAGGTCAAACAAAAGAAAACACAAGGAATAATGCTGCAGTCAGTCAACAAGAGTCATGGTTTTGCCAATTTTAGGCCTTGGCAGGCCATAATGCCATGATGTCAAACATTGATCAGGAAAGGCCAAACCCCACTACTTAATACCAATCAAAGGCTAAACAAAGGAAAATAAAATAGATAAAGGAAGTATAAGGCTATGTAAAGGCTACAAGTCAACAATGCATCATAAGGCCATAAACAAGTTGAAATATCAAGCCATACATGCTACATATGGTTAAACATGGCTAATATAGGTTAAAAGAGATTAGGTTTTGCAAGTTTTAGGCCCTAGCAATCCATAGTTCAATGTTGCAAGGTTGGTAGATGGGTTTGAACATTAATTAGGGTTGTTTTTGGGCTATTTGGGCCTAAAAAAAAAGAGTTTTAAAGCTTACATGCTCACACCCCCTTGTTTCCATGCTGAGCACCCCTTCAAGGGGTATGCTAGTGTGGAGGGTTTCAAGGGGTTGAATTTTGAAGCATTTTGGTTAGTTTTTGGCATGTATGTGCATTCCCTGGGTTGTTGGAGTTGCTAAGCATTACTCAAGATCAAAATTTGTTGATTTTAAGGATTTTTTATTAGTTTTTAAGGTTACTCCCTTATTCCCACACTAAGAAATCCCCTCCAGGGGGTAAGTTAGCATGGAAGATCCCAAGGGGGCTAATTTTTAACAAATTTTGATCAGTTTTGGGCATGCATGTGCATTCTTGGGATTGCTAATGCTACCAAGCATCACACAAGATCAAAAGTTGTTAATTTTAAGGCTATTTTATTAGGTTTTAAGGTTACCTCCTTGTCTCCACATTGAGTGCCCACCACCCCCCCTCCAGAGGGGTAAGCCAATGTAGAAGATCCTAAGGGGTTGATTTTTGATAAATTTTAATTAGTTTTGGGCATGCATGTGCATAACTAGGGTTCTTGGAGCTGTTGGACATTACCCAAGATAAAAAATTATTGATTTTAAGGCTATTTTATTAGGTTTTAAGGTTATCACATTATTTTCACACTAAGGGCCTCGTCCAAGGGGGTAAGCTAGCATGGAAGATCCAAAGGGGCTAATTTTTGATAGATTTTAATCAATTTTTGGCATGCATGTGCATTCCTGGGTTGTTAATACTACTAGGCATTGCTCAAGATCAAAAGTTGTCAATTTTAAGGCTTTTTGATTGGGTTTAAGGGTTACTCCTTATTTTCACCTTGAGCCCCCCAGCTCAACCCGAACCCCCCTTCCCCTTCTCCAAGGAAATAAGCTAGCATGAAAGATCCCAAGGGACTAATTTTTTATCAAATTTCGATCAATTTTGGACATGCATGTGCATTCCCAGGGTTACTGACGCTACCAAACATTGCCTAAGATCAACACTTGTCAACTTTAAGGTTTTTCAATTGATTATTAAGGTTTCTCCTTGTTTCCATGCTAAGATCCCCTCTAGTGGGGTAAGCTAGCATCAAAGACCCCAAGGGGCTTATGTTTAACAAATTTTGATCAATTGTGGGAATGCATGTGCATTCTATGGGTCGTTGGAGCTACCAACATTTTCCCAAGATCAAAATTTGTTAATTTTAAGGCTATTTTATTAGGTTTTAGTTTATTCCCTTGTTTTCACACTAAGCCCCCCTTCTAGGGGGGTAAGCCAGCATGCAAGATTCCAAGGGATTGATTTTTAACATTCGTAGGGTTGTTGATGCTCCTCAACATTTCCCAAGATTAAAAGTTATTGATTTTAAGGCTTTTTAATTAGTTTTTGACATTACCCCCTTGTTTCCACACTGAGCCCCCTTGGCCTCTCCCATAAACCAACCCATCCCCTCACCC
>MNCI01008445.1:159803-219822 GCA_015680685.1 Gnetum montanum
CCGCTCTTTTCATGGGGATAAGATAGCATGGAAGATCACAAGGGGCTGATTTTTAACAAATTTTTATCAATTTTGAGCATGAATGTGCATTCCTAGGGTTGTCAATGTTGCTAGGCATCACCCAAGATTAAAAGTTATCAATTTTAAGGCTATTTGATTGATTTTTGAGGTTACCCCATTGTTTTCACACTAAGCCCTCCCCTCCCTCCCCAACCTCCATGGGGGTAAGCAGGTGTCAAAGATTCTAAGGGGTTGATTTTTGACAAATTTTGATCAGTTTTCAACATGCATGTGCATTCTTGGCATTGTCGAAGTTGCTAGGCATCACCCAAGATCAAAAGTTGTTAATTTTAAGGTTATTTTATTAATTTTTGAGATTAGCCCCTTGTTTCCATGATGATCCCTACCTCCAAGGGGGTAAGACAACATGGATGATCCTAAGGGGCTGATTTTTAACAAATTTTGATTAGTTTTGCAAATGCATGTGCATTGTTGGGGTTACTAGAGTTACCAAACATTGTCCAAGATCAAAAGTTGTCAATTTTAAGGATTTTTAATTGGATTTTAAGGTTACCATCCTTGTTTCCATGTTAAGACCCCCCTCTAGGGGGTAAGCTTGCATGGAAGATCCCAAGGGGTTCATTTTTCATAAATTTTAATTAGTTTTTGGCATGCATGTGAATTATCAAGGTTGCCAAAGCTGTCAAACATTGCCCAAGATCAAAAGTTACCAATTTTAAGGATTTTTAATTGGTCTTTAAGGTTACCTCCCTTTTTTTCATGTCGAGTGCCAACCCAACCACCCCCACACACCCCCTCCCCCACCCTCCAAGATGGTAAGCCAACATGGAAGATCCCAAGGGGCTTATTGATCAATTTTTGACATGCATGTGCATTCTTGAGGTTACCGATGCTACTAAACATTTCCCAGGATCAAAACTTGTCAAATTTAAGGTTTTTAATTAATTTCTAAGGTTCCCCCTTATTTCCACACTAAGGCCAACTATCCCCACCCCCCCACCCCACCCCATCCTTTTAGGGGAGGTAAGCCAGGGGGTAAGAACCAAGGGATTTATTAACCATTGAAGGTAATGGAGGGTCACCAAGGTTGTTAATGTAAGAACTATGGTCACTACAACTTGGGAAGAGGATTTTTTATGTTATATTCCCTAAGCCCCCACGTTGGCCCCACAATAGAGAGCATGAAGTGGAGATTTACCAACATGGGATGTGATACAAGGTTGCAAACTAACTTGTTGCAATGCAAAAAGTAAGCTATTGGAGGCTATACAAGAGTATAGAGGTTAAATATGGTAACTAGATAGTTAATTTATGTAATTTTGTGTTACCCCCCATCCATCCATGCTAAGGCCAACGTGTATAGCATGGATGAGGCCTCCCCTAGTGTGGAACAACCAAATTGAAAGGTTTTAACCACTTTCAACTAGGTTTTCCAAGGTTTAGGGGTTGTCAAGAGTGATTGGATAGATTCTTGGTTATGTGGGTTCCTTCTGAGGGTCAAATCTAGGTGTGATGGGTAGTAGGGGACATGAATGAGCATTATCACTTTTTGTTCCATGTTGATCCCCCCTCTAGTGGTTTAAGCCAACATGAACACCTAGGGTAACTATTTTTAGAAAATTTTAACCCCCTTTGAAAGCCTGGGATTAGATGATGCAAGTTGCAACTACCAAAAATGACAAGAAAGTTAGTTTTGTTATGGTTCTGAGAGGTGGAAGACATGCATCCACGTTGATTATAGTACCCCCTATGTGAATGCATGGGGTTTAAGGCTTGGGTATGGTTCTATGTGTTGAAGGGGGTTAAAACCTCAATGTTGACATAGTTACTAACCCAAAAAGAAAACATCATGTGTGAGGGTGCAAGGGAGAGACCCATGGTTTACAAACTCAAAAATTAAAAAATTAAGAAAAAATAAAGGAAATTGTTGTTTTCTCCTCCTCACTTCCACCATGGAGGATACTTTACCCCTCTTGGACTTTAGTGTATGTGAAGTTATCATACACAGAATTAGCAAGTAGGGGTTTGGAGTGGAAACATTAGGTTTTTAGGATTTTTAATGGTAAAACTTGCACAAACTCATCACAAATCACCATTCCATTAACCAATGCAGTAGAGGAGAGACTTGACATCCCTTGTTGTAGCAGATCTTATCAAATTTTAGCATTTAAGCTCTTCATCCTTCTCTTGGCCAGCGTTAAAGCTCAAACTATTCTAGATTTCAAGCCTTCCTCTAATGTTGATCATCCTAATGAAGAACAGTAGCAAAAATCGTAACATTTGGGCATTAGATGAGGTTTCCAAAAGGATATCCACCTTTTCCAAGGTCATTTCCATTCAAGGAACCTCTTCATCAGTCCCAAGGTAAGCCATTCTTTGCCTTTTTTCTAGTTACAAATAGGCAATTTTTCTCAGATCTAGTCAAAAGGAGTTAATAAAATTAAATTTTAGTGAAATACTAGGTCATTTCTTGGCTATTTTCATGTGGATCTAGGGTTATTTTTTTTTCACCTTGGTAGATAATATTTTTGAAAGTAGGCTTCCTTTTTTAGATGCTTTTTCTAAAAATCTCATGTTGAAGCCATTCTTAGATTTAGGGTCAAGAACTCATTAAAATTAAAATTATAGTCACAACCTACCCCCTTATTTTAGTGTGTTTTTTATGGGTATATGTGGATTTGGCTATTTTGATTATAATCTATGGCTATATAATGTTGAATTTTTTGTTTTTTGATGCTTTTTGGTACAAAAAGAAAGCTATGTTGTGTATTTTTTATCAAAAAAATGGCTTAATTTTTGTAAAATTTAATATTTTTAGTTTTTATTATTGTATTTAAGCTTTATAATGGCTATGAACCTGTTTAATTTGAAGTTGTATTGATCAAGTTATGGCTATTTCAATTTGGTTATGCAACTAGGGTTTGTGCTATTTTTTAGACTTTTATCAACATTAATGAATTTTGTTTGAACAAGTAGCTAGGGTTTTGAATTTATATTAAGTATGGATGTATAGTGCTCAATTCAAGCTTTCAAATAGTGGTGAAATCACTTTTTTTAGAGCTTCAATGAATTTTTGGTGAATTTTATCCTAACCTTGTGCGAATGGGAGTTGATGGTGACAGCTACATTTTTGCTATTTCTTGCTATGTTTTGTGTAAGAATGGTTACATTTTTTGTTGCAATTTTCATGACTAGAAATTTCATGATTTTAGGGTTTCTTTAGTGGTGGAATCACTAAAATCAGGGCTAAGATAAATTTTTGTAAATTTTAAAATGAGGCTATGTTAATTGGTCTAAATTTGGTTGTAACACTTTACCCTTTGAGGATGGATGTGGTTGTCATAGTTGGAATTGTCAACCTTCATGCTCCTTGGCATTTTCTTTTTATAAATTATGTTTTTTGTGTGTTTTTTAAAGAAAAAGCTTCTTACTATTTTTAGTAAGTTTTTTATTTATTTCTATTATGCCCACTCTTTCTATGTTTTGATGCTTTTTCTATATTAATGCATGTTTTGAGTTAAGGCATAATTTTGGTTGTGATATTTTGGTTATAATAGTTTTGGCTATGATATCAAGTCTAGAAGAGGTTGCAATAATATATTTATATTTTGTGAATTTTCTTAAGCAAATTTAAACCCACATCTTAGAGCTTTTTATAGAGGCTAATGTCACCCCCAACTAGGATGTGTAAAATTTGTTAAGAAATTCCAAGTGTTGAAATGTTGTGTAAATGTTTTTTTTTATACTTTCATCCTATGGGAGTGCTCATCATGGTTAAGCTAGTTGGCATTCTCTACTATCTCAATCAGCCTACAAACCATACCCCTCCTTTGAACTTGGCATTGAAGAAGTTTTCAATGTGGTTCCACCCAAGAGTAAGGGATTTCCTTACCTATCTTCTCCAACACTTTAGTGTGGTGATTTAGACATACTTCTCTAATGAGGTAGCCATAATCAAGGAGAATTTTCTACCTTGGTTTGCACACCTTATTTCCTAGTTTGCAACCGATGGGCCAAAGACTTGAGTAGTAGGAGAATTGGTAGATTTCATCAATCCACGGTACCTTTCAAATATCTAGACCATGCTAGAGTATTCATGATACAACATGAATAATACTTTGATGGTGGAGCAAATATTCCACTCTTTATTCTAGAATCCTCCAAGAACTATGTATCAATTATAGGGGTAAGCATGGCTATTATAGGTTTTAACATTCTATCTTTATCTAGTTTAGTCTCTTTTTTCATATTTGTTGATTTTACACATATCTTATAAGTACAAGGTCAATGATCAAGGTTTGATCAAAAATGATCAAACCTTGGTGGTAGCCCATATTATGTTGAACAAATTCACCAAGGGCCCAAAGATTAGACATGTTTTTCAAAAGCTAAGAGGGAAATTTGATGACTACCCTACTAGATTTGACCCTATTTACAAGAGGTGTATGGCTACCAAAATAGCACATAGCTAGTGGGTAGCCCCTAAGGATATCAAAGATATGGGTATTATTGCTAGAACCCCCACACAAGCTTTTCCAAGCAAGAAGAAGAAGAGTGAGAAATTAGGTATGTTATTATGTTAAAGGTTTTATGGCTTCTTAGGCTTTAATTTTCTTATGACCAAAACATAGTTTTATTGATGCAAAAAACTTGTCTTTTTCCTACAAGGCCTTCCACTCCCATAGATGTTATCATATTCCTCACTAGATGTTTTGAGAAAAATCATATCCTAATGTTTGGTGAGGTGGGACTAGCATAGGAATGGTTAAGGGAAAATGCATCTAAAGACATTCAAGTAAACGTTGCTTGCGTAGGTTTGCTTAAGATCTTTATGGAATCCAACCCTATCATCCCTTCTGCAAAGATGTTGAACATCATCGACTCTTTTGATGAAAAAGTTTATGTGTTTTGCACCATAATACAAGGCATATCCATTGCTATTTCCATTAGCATAACTACCTTCCATGACATATTTGGTGTTCCCACTGATGGGATAACAGTTTTCACCAAACTAATGAAAGAGTTAGGCCACAATGTAGAAGTTGAGGAATGGATTGGTGCTACCAAGGGCCACTCTGGTCTTACTTGCAGTAGCTTTACTAACCCTAACACAAAGGGGTCTTATCCCTTGTTTATATCTCAAGTATTTCCTAAATTTTTATCATAAAATAAGGTGATTGGCATTGCATGGGGATGGATCTTCAAGAAAGTTATGACAAAGGGGACTCAGTTTAACTAGACTATCTCCTTAGCTATGACCTTAAAGAGAAAATCCTCAAAATTTGTGTGGATTCCTCAATGATAGTCCAGATGCATCATGCATTTTTTCCAAGCTACTTGAAGTGGTTTGTAGAATTTTTGGTGGTGAAGAGAGGTAGATGATGGGTGCATTAGGATCCATGGTAACTCTCCAAGCCTTAGATAAAGCACCTTTATCCAACCATGAGGGCTCATAACCCTCTGAAGGGTATGGGAGATTCACTATTAGTGATCACCAAGAACCTTGATGTCAGTTGGTGTGAATCCCTTGTCAGCATGGGGAAGGCACCTCTTACATTTCCAACAAATGTCAAGAGAGCCCAATGGTTACATGCTAAGGCTATTGGAGCAACCAAGGCTAACCTAAAGAGGCCTGTAGAAGAAGCACCACTAGAAATAGAGCTACCCTCCAAGAAAAAGATTGTCTTCAAGGTCCCACACTTGAATTAGGTAGTCATAAGTACACTTCAACTATGTTTTCTATTTTTTGGCTATGTTTTGTTCTATGGCTATTTATGTTAATTTATTTAATGATTTATGGTTATAGATCAATGGTGGAACCTAGCAGCCCAAGCTACCACTGTAGAAGAAGAACAAAGGCAAGCAGAGAAAGCACACAAGCATGTCAAGGAAGAAGAGCAAAGGTGTAGGGCTACAAAAGAGGAAGAACATAGGTGTGAAGAGGAGGCACTATTGCAATAAGATATGGATGATCTTGATGCCTTGTTTAGTGGGTCACTACCTAGGAAGTCTCCAATCAAAATCCCTGATGATGATGAAGATGATCATGAGAATGAAGTGGAGAGCACAGGCACACTTATGCTCTATTTGTTCTTTACCTATAGTTTTTTGTTTGGTTTTAGAGTTCTTACTTATTCAAGAACTAATATTCTTATCATAGTTCCTAAGCTAGCAACAAAGGCTTCTGTACTTGAGTTTTTCTTGAAACCATGGGTAGAGGTCCTCGAACATGATACAATTCATGCATGAGATTACAAAGAACATTGTTGGTTAGTTGCAATAGGTTGCATCCAAAATTGGTAAGAACTATGTTTTTCTATGCCTTAATCATTTTTCTATGATATATATTTTATGCTACATCTATATTTTATATTAAGTTTATGATTATTATCTTTATTGCTTTTTTTTCTTATTGTCATCAATCACATGGGATTCGGCCCAAGACATGAAGTTCAACTCCTTTCCTAAACTTATTTTTAACACCACACATGTCCCCTTGAATCTCTATGAAACTATCATTGATCTAGCAGTTTCATGTGCTAAAGCTTCATGGGAGATTAAAAGGTCTAATGAATACCTATGGGAGCTAGTTATGGCCTTGAAGGAGGAAAATAAAAGGCAAGTTGAGAGCATCTAGGATCTTGAGGAGCGTAAGGCCTTCATGGATGCCCAAGTGGAGAACTCAAGGGTCTTATAAACTAAAGATATTATGTGGGCCTAATATTTGCACACTATCCATGATAAGATTGCTCTTTCTTGAGAGTTTCATGAGCAATAAATGTAGATGGACTTGATTTCTCAAAAGGCACAAGATTGAAAATATTATTGTGCTTGGCTCCTAGAGTGGGGTAAGATACAAAGGGACCACAAGCGCAAGTATAAGGTTGAGCAAGATTTCTATTTGAAATGGCTAAATAAGGAGACAACCAAATGACAAAATAGAGAGATGTTCATTCAGGGTAGTCTTGTGGTCCCAACCCTAACTCTTCTAGCTAGACTCTTGCTACCTTAGTTCATCAAATACGATGGTGAGGATGACCCCAATGTGAATTTGGTCATATTTAGATATGAGTGTTTGCTATTGCAAGCATGGATGCATGTCATCATACATGTGTTTACCATGCCACTCATTGGAAAGATGTTGGATTAGTATTATGCATTACCTAGAAGCTCTAAGCCAATTTGTAATGCACCTCAAATACAGCTTGGACCTAGAGACAACTTTGGACTAATTGATGTAAATCAAGCAAGGTCACCTAGAGCCTGTGCAAAAATTCATTCAACATTGGAGTACCTCGTTAAATGAAATATGAGACTTGATAGTCAAAACATAGCTCCTAGCCATCTTTAAGGGCATAGTCAATGACTTCATAAAGTTGAACTATATTACTTAGGCCCACAATTCCTAAGTCAAGACTTTACTCAAACTAAGAGCATACAAGATGTGGTAGAAGCCAATAAGGACCTAGCCTATGTGGCCTACAAAAACCAGCATGTAAGAAGGGAGAAGGATAAGGGAAATCAAAATGCAATGGTGGCAACTGTGGCCAAAGAGGCCAAAGAAACCAACCTAAGGCCAACAACTAGGCAACCCAAAGTCCTAGCTAACAACAAAGCTACCAACCCTAACACCATGGCAACCAACTAGCCTACATCATCAATGGCCATAGCACAAGCTATTCCAAGGCCTAACTTTGAGCTTAAGGATTACTCTAAGTACACCCCTTCAAAGCTGTTAGACCAACTGTTAAAAGTTGAATGCATCTTATCCAAGCAAATGTCTAAGAATGCTCACAAAAAAAATGATAGGTATTGCAAGCTACTAAGCAATCTTGCATTAGTAGCACCAAATGAGCCCCCTGTCTTGAGGCATTTTAGGCTAGATTGATTTTGCCACTACCACTAGTTGCTTGACCATAATACCAATTTTTGCATAGCCTTGCAGGATTATCTATAAAGAATGATTGATAGAGGTGAGCTAGTACTTGACACTGCTAACCAAATTAGACCTCAGAACTAGTCTATAAGGGTATACAATGACCCTTTAAATGCTGATGACATTAATTATTTCATAAATACTATTAGTGTTAATGACGGCTCGAGACTAGTGTAGTGGCCATTTGTGGTTTGTGTGTCCTCTAGTAGCGCAAGGGTCCCCTCGGCCCTCATGGGTTCGAGGCCTCCTTTCATCATTAAAGTACCACCTCAAGCATCCATAATGCCCTTCATGGTTAAGGTCCCACAACATATTGGAACAACAAATTTTTAACCATCCTTTGTCATCAGGATGCCACAACATGCTAGTCCCTCACCTACTTGAAGCCTAGTAGTGGACAAAACATTGGTCCCTTCCCATCCAAGAGCCAACTTTGCTGGCAACATGGATAGATCCCTAAGGTGGCAACATAGGAGACCCAATGAGCATCTCGTAGACAAGCTGGTTAGGCAACGTCAAGACTAAAGAGTGCTAGGTTCACAAAAACTAGTACCCACATCTGTGGTCCCCATGGCCAAGGTATCTGAATAACCCATAACAAGAAAATCGCAAGGGGGCACTGAGGCCCCTAAACAAACCAAGCAAACAAAGCCCAAGTCACCTCTATGAGAGATCCATCTCTTAAGACACAAGGAAGAGTTCAAATCCAGCAAAAGTGCAACTAATGTCAAAGACTTCATGGATGCATTAGCCTAAGTTACGCAAGTGCTCAAATAGAAGAACATAATATTGAGCTTGTACGACCTAACCATGACCTTATTTTCCAATCATAAAGCATTGGTGCAGATGTTGACCTCCATTCCTATCATGAAGGACATCCCTGCAGATGAGAAATTCATCCATGCAGTGATGTTACCTCCCACATTGCAAGAATCGAGCTCCACGTTCCTAGCATTTTGTGATGAAGAAATTAAGGTCAATCTTGAGAGGGGTGAGGTCATAACAGCCCCCATGTTCATCACCATATGTGTCAGGTAATGCAAGATTCTGAGAGTGCACGTTGAAGATGGAGTCGCAACAAACATAATTTTGTACACCATCATGGATAAACTGGGCCTTTGTGGATTAGAGTAGATCGATGAAAATCATGTGTCTAAAATCCTTCAATGGGTCATGTGTGATTGCTATGGGTACTATCATCATAGCCTTTGTGGCAAGGGAGTAATTCCCCACCACTTTTGAATTCATTGTCATAGAGGAAATGCTGGGCCTTTAACTTAATATTGGATAGACCATGAGTGGCCCAATTACAAGCCATCTCCTCTCCAATTCACCAAGAAATCTACCTCCCATATGAAGGTGGCGAAGTTATCATCCATGTGATAATGCCACCCCTTTGGCCATCAACAATGTGGACATGGAGTAAGGGTCGGAGGTGGAGTTTTCTAATGATGCACCCGTAGCAAAGGATAAGAATGAAACACATGAGGTGGACATACCCAAAAGGAAAAAAGAAGTTAGAGACCTCCTAGAAGATGCCTTTTGGGTAGAATTACCCTATGATATAGTAAGTGAGGGTCAAGAAGACTACCAGATAGTGCAGTCCGGACCCTATGTGCCCCCTAACTAACATCAAGTTAGGAAGCAACTGCAAAACTAAGGTATCTCCTTAGTCCAAAATGTGCTAGGTGCCCACTCACTATCTATTTTCATGTGCCTTGTATTTTACATTTTTGCTAATCTTCCATTTGTTTCGCTTAAAGTAGCATTATCTTCTACTTACTATTACTTATAGTATTACGCATTGGTTCACTTTGTGTACTCATTTGTTTGCTTTGTTTATGCATTCATCTACTCTGTTTATGCACTCTCTTATTTAGCTTACCCTTTTGCAATTATTAGGTTAATGGATGAAAAATATCAAAGTCCTTAAAAACTATAAACACACAAATCACCAAAAAGAGATATAGCAACACATGGCTCGGAATGGCCCTAAACTAGCAATCCGTAGCCTAGAATGGCCTTAAACTATCATTGTGGCCTGAAATAACCTTATACTATTACCTTCAATCCTATTGCAATGGCCCAGAATGGCCTTAAACTATCGTCTTCAATCCCCTTGTAGTGGCCCAGAATGGCCTTAAACTATCACATGGCTTACATGGCCTTAAACTATCACATGGATTAGAATGGCCTTAAAATATTGCTGTTAATCTAATTGATGTAGCCTGAAATGACCTTAAACTATTGTAGTGGCCTAAAATGGCCTTAAACTATAGCAATGTCATTGGCCTGAAATGGCCTTAAACTACCACCTTGGCCTACTATGGCCTTAAAACTAGCAATGCATGGTCCAAAATGACCAGAAAACTAGCATTGTCCCTCCCACTATGGCCTTAAATTGGAGTAGGGCATTTCAAGGCTTTAAACTAAAAACATAATTGTTGTGGCCTACAATGCACTAGTAACGCTTTCGTTGCATAATCCTAGGTTAGCGCATTAATTCATCATGTTACATTATAAGCATAGAAAATGACCATATAGGAATAAAAGTTTACACATTGCAGATAGCAAATAATCATCCATAGAAAATGTAATATGCATAGTAATACATAGCATGAATAGCATTGAAACACCAGAAAAATTTTGGCTAACACTTGTAGATAGAAATTGAGCTAAGTCATGATGATCCCCAACATGACCAAGCTCCAGAGCATCAAAATAGCATCGAATGGAGCATAATTGAAAAGTAAAAATTTCCCTGGGACCCATAGGTTACTACATTAGCATCTAACATCATGAATTTCAAGTTTTGAGTTCAAAATACTTGGTTTTGACCAAGTATATGCTCTGCACGCTGGGCTATACACTGGCTAGCGTACAGTCCAATGTATGGCAACTTTTGGGCCTAAAACTGAGCCAAAACATGCCATAATTGAGCATTTGGACCCCCCAAGACCTTCCCCAAGGTCCCCAGCAGCTCTTAGCCTTCTGAAAATCAAATTTTGGGCCCTAAATGAAGCATTTTCAAGTGTATACGCTGGGCACACCTTGGTATACACTGACCAGCGTATAGCCTAGCATATACCACCAAAAATGGCCCAAAACATGCACCAAAGAGCAATATTTTCACCTAAAATTTACTCTTGGAGGTAGGGAAACTTTTAGGCATCATCACAGGCACCTAAAAATCAATTTTTGACCTTGCAAAGATGCATTTTCAAGTGTATACGCTGGGCACACCTTGGTATACGCTGGCCAGCATATAGCCCAGCATAGACCATCAAAACAGGCCCAAAACTGCATCAAAATGAAGTCAAAATCAACATCTGGACACCTTGGAGGATCAGCAGTGCTTAGGAATCAAGGGACAAGCACCAGTGTATAGAGTCAGACATCCAACATGGCAGTTCATGAGGTGTACGCTAAGGTTGATGTTGGCCAGCGTATAGCCCAGCATCAACCCCACAAAGTCCTCCAAAACAGCACCAAATCAGGGCAAAATTGGCTCAAATTTGACATACAGCACCCTCAGGACATGAACCATGTAGATCTATAGTCAAAATTGGCTTTGGAGGTCAAAATTTGGTCCAAAATGCATCATTTATACGCCAGTGTATGGGGCGTATAGAGCATATACGCCAGCGTACACGTGCTACACGCCCAATCTCATACGCTGAATGTTGTACACGGATGCCAACACATGCCAGAGCATCTCAAGACATGCTGAGGCTAATAAATAGCAAGCCAGAGACATCATTCTTGTTTTAGTTTTTTGAGCGTTCCAAGCCTATACGCTAGGAATTCATGTGCCAACATGTACGCTACATATTGTACAGTTGTAACGTATCCTACACTCGGTCAAAGCACCACCTATCTCCCGATCCAAATTTTTCTCACCTCACAACCACTCATCTCCTTCCAAATCCGAATCTAACGCCCAAGATCTTATAACAACCCCAATTTTTCACTAGATCAAGGTTAGCAATTTTGACAAAAGGACACAAAAATTAAATCTATTACACTTAGCAAATTTGGGCATCAACCTCTATACACTGGGCATCAAACTTGGATGTTGCATTTCCTTGCAACCCAAAAGCTGCATCTTCCAACACCCATCATAACCCACCGGGGCTAAACGTCCGCCTTGTGATCAATCCACAACTGCGTTTTGACCGGTGCATACTATAATCATTTTTCAATACAAAATAGTTTACATTTTTCCCAGATTTATTGCATTTTTCTTTTTTTTCCAGTTTACATTTACATTACCATTTACGTTATTATGCCTATTTACGTTATGGTTTACATTTAATGTGCATTGTTTACGTATAACCCAACACATTGCAAAGTGCGTGCATTGGGGAAGTCCTCATTTGATCCGCACGTGGACCATTCAAGGAACTCTGCCTTCATCCATTCCAGCTTGCCCTCAAGCGAAGGTAGGGTCTTCTGTATTTCTTCCAAGGATCTCCCGATGTTTGTTTCATTCCAGCCTTACATCGACGATTTTGGACGGTACAGAAAATGGTGCTAGGAGGGTCATTTTTCTCCTAGATCTACGTCTTGCTATCCTAGATCTACCCTCTGTGACTGCAGATCTACACCCTATGACTGCATATCTACATCCTATTCCACTAGATCTACGCTCAAACATTGCAAATCTGCATTTTTCTCTCTCAGATCTACCCTCTATGACTACAGATCTACACCCTATGATTGCAAATCTAGGTCTCGTTCCACTAGATCTACGCTCAAACATTGTAGATCTACGTTTTGCTCTCTCAGATCTGACCTCTGTGACTACAGATCTGCACCCTGTGACTGTAGAACTACATCCCATTCCACTAGATCTACGCTCAAACATTGCAAATCTATGTTTTACTCTCTTAGATCTGCACCACATCCAACATTCATACGTTGTTCACCTGTATACGCTGCATCTTTACTATTTTGTTTTGGCCAAAATTTCAATTTTTATGGTATACGTTGTAGTTCACCTTCCCTGTTGGCGTTTGCACTTGCATTATATCCTGTTTATCATCTATATACACTGTGACCACTGCTCATACGCTACCACCACTATGTATACGCTGAGTGTAGTGTATACGCTGCCACCTATACGCTGTTCCAATACTTAGCCAAATTTTCTCCCATTTATGCTGTATAAGCTGATGACACTTAGAAAATTTTTTGCTCATGCTATAGTTTTTACACTTAGAAAATTTTTTGCTCACGCCGCAGTTTTTACACTTAGAATTTTTTTTGCACACACTGCACACTTAGCCCAAAACAAACTCAGCACTTGTTAGTGAGCCCATACGCTACCCTTTCACACATCACCATGGAGTCATCTCAGAACTCTAATGAACGCACCATCATAATCCTCACACAGGAACAATACAACTTTATCTGTGTGAAGATTCAGGCCAACCTTCCCCTTGACACCACATAACAAGAGGCAAAATGAAACTATGAGCGCATATACATGGGCGGTCATGAATTTGTCCCCTCTATATATGACATCATTCCCCTTTCTAAGCCTCACCACCAACTCATCTCCCAGCTCCTTAAGGAGCCAAAACTCACAGCGACCCACTGAGAAGCCCCAAAACCAACATGATGTAGATGACTATGAGGCATAATCTAAAACTGAGGATTCACACCACACCCTCAATCCCCGTGCCCATGTTAATCCATCGTTCCACTCATGCATGGGACAGATGATTCATCTTCACACATCAACGAGCACGCAAGCACTGGTGTCCCAACATGGACTACCCACATCCACATCCACCCAGTACATACAGCCAGTGCAAACACATGGGGCCACTTTTGTTACATCGGCCCCACACATTTAGGGTGTCACTTCACAGTTTATGACTAGGCAAGGAACCATACCCCTTGTTCAACTACCCACTCACTTCAACGTGCCACCCCCGCAACCAAAACTCTGAATGTTGCTCCATAGCAACAAATGACAACCCAACAATATCCCCAACCAACTAATCTGCCTATTGCTCAAGAGTGGCCAGAAGCAAAACAATGGATGCAAGCGTTAGCTGATGAGGTAAAGCACCTCAAAACCGCCAACACCAAAGTAGTTAAAGTACTAGACTACTACCATGATGATCCAATTAACTCTTTAGTGCCACCGTTAGCTTTACCCAAGGGAATCACACTCCCATAGTTAACCAAGTACAATGGCAAGGGAGACCTGAACGCTCACTTGGTAACATTCTGATCAAAGACTCTATTGCTTCAAGCTTAGCCCCACAAAATCTTGCGCATGTTCACTATGTCCTTAACGAGCATAGCCTTAGATTGGTACCGAACCCTACCATGTAACTCCATATCCTCTCTTGAGGATCTATTACACCAATTCATTACCAGGTTTAAGTACAACCTAAAGCTTGAAGTAACACTAGACACTCTGATACAGATGAAACAAGCACCACTAGAGCTTATGCAGAAATTCATTCAATGGTGGAGCGCAACCCTTAACGAACTTCATGAGCCCATCCCTGAAACATATTTTCTTACAATTCTGAAGGACATCGTGAATGACTTTGTTAAGTCAAAGCTGTACTACCTAAGCGATCAAACGTTGAGCCAAGCATTCACACAGATCAAGAACATAGAACAAGCTGCACAAACCATCAATGATCCTGCCTATGTGGCTTACAAGAACCAACACGTTGCCAAACATCAGACAACAACAAAAACTATAGCCGCAAGCACAAAAACAACAAACACCAATACCAACCTACCTACAATGACAAGGGCCACCCTAAGGTCCAACTTTCAAAGCAAGGATCGCTCTAAGTATACGTCGCTACCCATGTGACCCTTTGAACTACTAGAGAAACTCCTCAAAACTGGGCAAATCCAATACAAACAAGTGGCGGANCAACACCAAACGAGCCCCCAGTTCCACGACATTTCAAGTTAGACCAATTCTGTCACTATCACCAAATGTCAGGTCACAACACCGACACCTGTCATGCATTATAGGATGATCTTTAGACAATGATAGAATGGGGCCAACTCAACATCAACACCCTGAGTCAACCTAGCATAGATGATGCCTCCTATGTCATAAACTCCATTGGCATAGATAGTAATCCTAAACTTGTGCGGTAACCTTTTGTGATCCGTGTGCCTCCCAGCAAGGCAACAATCCCCTCTGCCTCCATGAGCAAGAGGCCTCCCATCATCATCAAGGTGTCACCTAGAGCACCGATGATACCTTTCGTGGTCAAAGTACCACCACCTCACACGTTCGCTAAGACATTAAATTGGCAAGATTCAACACAATCCCGAGCACCGAAGACACCCTTTGTGTTCAAAGTACCACCATAATCATCCACTAAGACGTTAAACTAGAAGGAAGTGTCATCATCCGCTAAGACGTTAAACTGGCAAGCATTACCGTAATCATCCGCTAAGACGTTAAACTGGCATAATGCACCAACCACAATCGTAAAGAAACCTTTCTTCATCAAGGTGCCACAACAAGCTAGTCAAACACCAAGCAATCCTCCCAAACTACCATTTTTCATAAAGGTGCCACCACGCGATGGCCCCTCACCTACCAAGAGCCCAACTATAGGAAATGTCTCAACCTCTTCTCCCTAAAGAGTCAACATTGCCAACAACACAGGTAAGCCTATCAAATGACAAAAAAAGAGGATGAACAAACAACGAACAACACCCACAGCCAAAGCAAAGGCCACACCTAGTACATAGCAACTGAACATTAGGGGCCCTACCCCTAATCCCAAACAAACCAAGTCCAAGCCCTCTACGCAAGAGGCCCATCCCTCAACCCACATGAAGGAAGACAAAGCGAACACAACAACCAAAAACACAGACTTTGTAGCTACACTGGCCCAGGTGAAACAAACGCTCAAACAAAAGAACACAACCATGAGCTTGTATGACCTGGTCATGACATCATCGACTCATCGTGAAGCCTTAGCGCAAACATTAGCATCCATTCTTATTACAGAGAACATCCTTGCTAACATGGAATCCATCTGTGTAATGATTTCACAACACATACCACAAGGATTGTGTTCAAACACCTTAGCCTTCCACGATGATGCAGTTAAACATAACCTCAAACAAGGGAAAGTCACAACAACTCCATTGTCAATTAGTGTATGTGTTGGACAATGTATCATTTGCAGAGTGCATATTAATGATGGTGTGGCAACAAACGTAGCTTTATACTTCGTCATCGACAAACTAGGCATGGCAGATGAGATCATGCCAACGAAAATCACGAGTTTAAAATCCTTCAACGGATCACATGTCACAGTTAAGGGCATAATCAACTTAGCCTTTGTGGCAGGTGAAAAATTCCCCACAAGTGCGGAGTTCACTGTCATAGAAGAAATGCCAAGTTTCAACATGATTCTTGGCAGACCTTGGCTAGCCCAACAACGGGTCGTTTCCTCACCAATACATGAAGAAATCCGTCTTCCATACGAAGGTGGGGAAGTCATCATACATGATGATAACATTCCCTTTCAAGCCATCCACAACTTAGACATGTCATAAATCTTGAAAGAAGAGTCTCTTGATGGAACACCCACAGCAACAAACGCAACACCCAGAGCTAAAACGCCCGAACGAGTGGTAAAAATTGAAAGCCTCCCAGAGCAACCAAACCCTAGCATGCCTCCTAGACCACGTCCGACTAGGAAAAAATCACACGATCAAGGCTCCCCTACGGCCAAAAACATGTTTGATCCCCACCCACTCTTTAAATTTTTTCTTTGTACATACATGACCTTAGTTTGCATTGTACTAGCTTACGCGTTTGCATGCGGCCTAAAAAGGCCTTAAACTAGCCTATGGCCTGAAAAGGCCTTAAACTAACACATGGTCCAGAAAGGCCCTAAACTACCACTTTTCGCATTATTTTCTTTTTTTCTTGTGCATTTAGGTTCTATTTTCAACTGTTACTACTTGACATTGTGTTCTCTAGTTTCTTCCTTTGCAAGATCACCTAGACGTATGTGCATGCATCCACACATTCGTCCTGGCATCATGATGGTAAACTGACACCACTGATCACACTCATAACACACACTACTGTCCTGGCATCATGATGGTAAACTGATACCACTGAATGTCCTGGGTTATGACTCAAAACTAACACCACAGAGCGGTCCTGGCATCATGACCTAAAATTGATACCATAGAGCATCCGGTATAACATCAAACTACCACAATTTTGTTCACAAAGTCCACTAAGACTATAAACTAGCTTGCCTCCTCATAGTTCGCCACGACTATAAACTAGCATCACACCATCCACTACAACGATAAACTGGCAACGTCCAAAGGGTTATGATGTAAAACTAACCCACAATAGTCTGCTAAGACTATAAACTGGCAAGATCATCTCTGGCACATTCATCTGCTGCTGTAATTCATGACATTTCTTCATCAACGCCTACCGCATCATTCATCACATCAGCTCTGACAACACTATTGCTACTCATTTTGTTTCCCTTAAGTCTCACATGGTGCCTCCATTTGCATCGTCCACATTCATGTCTAAAGTGTTCGCTAACTCATTCACTTGTGGTTTTCTTGTCTTCTTAGAGTTTTGTTTGCAGGATGACACCCAATGGTGCTCGTACATGGATACACTTCATCACGGTGACAAGGTGCCACATTGTTTCTGATGCACGCAACCAGGTTAATTAATCTATTCAAAAGTACATTCCCAGTTCACGCTACATTCTCTATTTCCCAAACACTCTCGTTCCCTTTCCTACCCAGTTACAGTTCCCAGATACATGCAGTACACCCCAAAACTTTGAGCACACTATTGCACGCTGCGACACTCTCAAGCAATTACAACACACAACACAGCACATGAGCATAAGTGCAAGATTGAAAGAAAGCTCTTTCCAAAAAAAAAGAAAAAGAAAAAGAAAAGAAAAGATCAAAGAGCAAAGAGCAAAATGAACCACAAGACCTCGGCACTTCTCATACAAGCCCCAAGCGGGAAGGTAGTTGTCTTGGAAAGAACTGTTCGTGTCTCACACATTCATGTTTCATCTCACTACATGGCCTTGGCTATTAGACAATGGGTTCCCTTAGATACTTCACAAGGATCCTATTTCTCCAAAGAACGCATCACCTCATCGCTTGGCTTTGGTTGTGACAGCAAGTTCTCTTAAACCTGATACGAGAGTCTTCTTCCTCCAAAGGATGCACACCTCATGCCATGGTTCCAAGTTTACCAAATACTGGTTATTGATAAGGACCAACATGAGTCGTTAGCACAGATGAACACTCCTCTCCCACACCAACACAATCCCTTAATCAATTCCCAATCCCATAGTTGCAAACATCCTCCCTACCCATCTCAAAACCTTATTTCCTACTCCCATGTACTTTGAAAACTGTGCAACATTTGGCCAAGTGCCTAAGGATAATGCTGACTACCGGGTTGCTTGCGGTGTTTTGTACTTCTTTGTCAATGCCTCTTGGGTCGATTCCTCCAGGAATCAACAAAGAGGGGCCAATGAAACACCACAAAAATTTTGGCTAACACTTGTAGACAGACATTGAGCTAAGTCATGATGATCCCCAGCATGACCAAGCTCCAAAGCATCAAAACAGCATCAAATGGAGCATAATTGAAAAGGCAAAAGTTACTCAGACCCACAGGTGGCTACATTAGCATCTGGCATCAAGAATTTCAATTTTTGGGTTCAAAATACTTGGTTTTGACCAAGTATATGCTCTGCACGCTGGGCTATATGCTGCCCAGCGTACAGGCCAACATATGGCAACTTTTGGACCTCAAAAATGAGCCAAAACATGCCAGAATTGAGTGTCTATACCTTGTAGGACTTTCCCCAAGGTCCCCAGTAGATCTCAGCCTTCTAAAAAATAAATTTTGGGCCCTAAATGATGCATTTTCAAGTGTATACGCTAGGCACACCTTGGTATACTCTGGCCAACATATAGGCCAGTGTATACCATCAAAACAGGCCCGAAACTGCATCAAAATGAAGTCAAAATCGACATCCAGACACCCTGGAGGATCAGCAGCACTTAGGCATCAAGGGACAAGCACCAGAATATAGAGTCAGACATCTAACATGGCAGTTCATGAGATGTACGCTGAGGTTGATGCTAGCCAATGTATAGCCTAGCGTCAACACCACAAAGCCCTCCAAAACAGCACCAGATCAAGGCAAAATTAGCTCAAGTTCAACATATAGTACCCTCAGGATATGATCCATGCAGATCTATAGTCAAAATTTCCGTTGGAGGTAAAAATTTGGTCCAAAATGCATCATTTATGGTCCATATGCTGGCCAATGTATGGAGCATATACGCCAGCGTATGGGGCATATAGAACGTATACACTAGCGTACATGCTACACGCCCAATCTCATGCACTGAATGTTGTACGCGGATGCCAACACATGCTAGAGCATCTCAAGACATGCTGAGGCTAAGAAACAGTAGGCCAGAGCATGGATCTAGAAGCCAGAGACATCATTCTTGTTGTAACATACAAATTCTTCTGTAAATTTTCAGTTTTTTGAGCGTTCCAAGCCTATACATTGGGCGTTCATACGCCAATGTGTACACTACACGTTGTATAGTTGTAACATATTCTACACTCGGTCAAAGCACCACCTATCTCCCGATCTGAATTTTTCTCACCTCACAGCCACTCATCGCCTTCCAGATCCGAATCTAACGCCCAAGATCTTATAAAAACCCTGATTTTCACTAGATCAAGGTTCACAATTTTGATAAAAGGACACAAAAACTGAATCTGGCACACTTAGCAAATCTGGGCATCAACCTCTGTATGCTGTGCATCAGACTTGGATGTTGTATTTCCCTGCAACCCAAAGCCTGCATCTTCCAGCATCCATCATCACCCACCGAGGCTAAACATCCGCCTTGTGATCAATCCATAACTATGTTCTGACCGATGCACACTGTAATCATTTTTCAATACAAAATAGTTTACATTTTGCCCATATTTATTGTAGCTTTCTTTGTTTTCCCAGTTTACATTTACATTTCCGTTTATGTTATTGTGCCTATTTACATTACAGTTTATGTTTAATGTGCATCGTTTACGTATAACCTAACGCATTGCAAAGTGTGTGCATTGGGGAAGTCCTCATTTGATCCATGCGCGGACCATTCAAGGCACTCTACCTTCGTCCATTCTAGCTTACCCTCAAGCAAAGGTAGGGTCTTTTGTATTTCTTCCGAGGATCTCCCGGTGTTTGTTTCATTCTAGACTTGCATCGACAATTTCGGACGGTACAAGCATCATATAGTAATAATGTAGCAAGAAACCCCAATGGGAGGTACATTTTTTCATGCTCAACCAATGGCACTAAGTGGGAATGAAAGTTCTTCTTCCTCCAATGCTTTGCTAGGGCTTGTAGCATCGCCTAGTACCTATCACCATAACCATAGAAAATATGTGTAATTAGTAAGCAAACATGCACTATACAAGCTAACTCAAAACATAAAAAGCATAAAAAATTAACTAACTTAAGAGGATCTTGCATCGGTGAATTCTGGAGGTAACTTTCCAAGGTCGGCCTCCAAGCACAAGAGTATCTCAGCTTTGGAAAGTCGTGTCCAGTCCTCTTGGCCAAAGTCAATACTCGCAAGGGTCTTACCTTTGTCCATGGTGGTTCATGTAGGTGGCTCCATAGAAAATGTAGCAAAAGAGGCCTCTCTAAAGGGGATGATGATCTCCCTCATGGGAGATTCACTTACGATTGTACACTATGCAAATAAGTCATATGCCTGCTTCCCGCTAGTCACCTCAAGAAACATCTCAAGGCAACGGCATTTGGTAGACTCCTCATACCATTGTAGGTATGTGTTGCACTCTCACTTGTACTAATTCTTGTGATTCTTTTGCATTTTTCTTCATTGATAAACCTTGTTATTATAATTCTTCAAATCCTAGTTCTTTTGGGTAAGTAAATCAATTTGGAGTTGCTGCTCTACCAGATCTTGTGTGACCTCATTCTTACTTCTAAGAACAATCCAATATCTAGCATACTTAATCTCAAAGGTATACCAGGTGCCATTTCCTTGCGATCTAGCCACTATGAAGTCATATCTAGATTGAAGATCCTTGATCTTCTCATATTAGCTAGTCACCTTCTCCTACAGTTCATGCATGGGTTTTCACAGGTGCTCATTTGAGTGCCTGTAGACCCACAACACCTTCACACAGGAAAGTGTGCACTTGTTTGATGTCTCATACGCATGATGAGGTACTTGATCAACTTTGAGAGGAAGGTCGAGCAAGGTGTCCACCTTGGCCACCTTGCTTGGATCCTACTACATCTTAAGACCTGTAGGCATATAACAATTAATCAATCTTAGCCAAGAACTAAGCATTTAAGCAATAAATAAGATAACATAAAGTGGAATGACATTGCACACATACTAAGCTCAAGGCTCGCTTATTGTAAGCAGTCCACCATATCCTTAACAATGCCTTCCATGAAGGAAAATTTATCTAGCATCTCTACCCATGGCTCGATGTGGTAGGTAGATGTAGGATCGATAGTGGGAATATTTGATGCTATAACACAATGATAATGAGCATATGGCCTAACAGCTAAACATACCATAGCAAGCAAGGGAAGATAGATGGCAATACAAGTGGATTACCTAACAAGCCCTCAAGCATGAGTGCAAGGTGCTCACCTAGCTGCATACCATCAAACAAAGTGTCAAAATCACCCCCATCCATCATGGTGGAGCAACCCCTCTTCCTCCAACTACTAGAGGCCCTCTACTACCTTTTGAAGCTCATCTCCATGAGCCACCTCCTCCTTAGCTTGAGGAGGCACTTCCTTTGTCGTTACCTCAACCACTTCTCTTGCAGTCCTCTCTTCTTTCTCTGCGATTAACACATATACACATATAACACATCAGTATGCATAGCACATCATTATCTAATTAATAGTATAGCAAAAAAGAAAAACATAAAAATAAAAATATATACATGAATGCAACTAAGGCATCTAAGAAGCTATACATACTAACCTACAACATTTGCATGCATGCTTTGAAGCTTGATGTGGATCCTCTTACTACATGGTTTCCTAATCTTAGGGGTAGCTTCCTCTTGAGGACACAACCTTTTGATCTTGGCCTTAGATGGCCCCATCATTTTTGCTATGTAGTGATCCACCTTTCTCATGTCCTTAGTGCTAGTTGGAGGACCCTTGCCTGTGCTATCATAAGAATAATGCGAGTGTCCCACAGGACCCTTGGTCATTACTAATAACAACTCATCGATCTCCTTTGGAGGATCTTGCATGCATGTGGTGTAGAACATATGCTTGATCAATGGCCTAGACAACTACTTGCAATCTTGCACCACCCATCGTCCATCATCTCATACAACCAAAAGCTCCATCAACCTTCGTAGGTATCCTGCGAAGAATACAAAATGGACATGGGACCTTACATGGAGGTTGAATCAAAGCCTAGAAATCTCCACATGCATGTTAGTGGCTATGTACATGGGCCAGTTGAACCTCGTACTCTCTAGTAGCATCTACTTCATCACTTGTGCATGTTCCACCCCTAGGATCTTTCCTTGGGATAACAACTTGGAAAAGGCACAAGCGCAAAATAGAGGGTAGAGCTCTCACACCTTAGGCACTAACACATCTTTAATTGATATGCCTTTGTGAGATTGAGTGGCCCCTAACTAGTCCTTGATCTCTCCTTTATGGTTCACCTCCCTACTAGCCTTATCAACAATCATTGGGCCATCAGCAAGGATGCTTTGTTTAGGTTTAGCACTACCATCATGTTGTGCAGCTGGGTGAAAAATTGCCTAACGTCACTACTAAAGTAGTTAATGATAGTAACCATTTTAGCCACTAGGATACTTAGGCTAAGGGCCAAGAATAGGTCCATTAACCGAACATGCATGAGCCAAGTTGTTAGTGCATCTGGTGCTTTGAATCATAGCTAATGTTATGCACCCTCTACATTGCCATATTTCATGATGAGCGTGGCCTCTGTGCAACCTATGGTGATTACCGTCACCTCGATTGAGACAACTGCTACTACAACACAAAGAAAAACAATGTTAGCATCATGCAAATGAGGAAAATTGAAAGGCATACATGAGTAACCACATGAGCCAAGACATAGATACATACATGGCACAAATGGGGTGTGAGACGGGGGTGGTGTTGCAAACATCTCCTCAATGTTAATTTCACTAATGGCCCACTTCTCATCTAACCAACCATGGGTCCTACATTTCTCGTATTCCTTCAAGTATTAGGAGATGTAGGTCTCTAGATCGTGCCTCACCTGCTCAATCACGATCGCCTACACATTCGTGCTAGATGAGAATACCTCTAAGGCAATGTGAGTTAAGGCTAGAGCATCTACTTCATCATGCAAGCCCTTCTCATTAATTCTAAACCTAGCATTAACCATGAGCTATTAGCAATTTAACATGAGTAAGTAACGAAAAGCACTATGAGATCCATAAAAGCACTTACCCTCCAGCACAGGAGATAGTTTTAGGTGAGTTTTAGAATAGGGTATGCACTCACTACATGAAAAAAGGGTGTTTCTCTTGTTATAACAAGTGAACCCCGTCATGCATCATACCTTGGATAGTTTCCAACCACTCCTAGGACCTCTACCCAAACCCCCTGCCTCATCAATGTTTGTAGTGGGCTCATCTGAGATGAACTTCAGGATGCTTCAATTTATCCCAAGCAGTAGCATCTTAGTGATAGCACTAGCAACCTCAACCACCAAGTGTGACCACATGATCACACTGAATTGTTGCAATAGGTATTCCAAGAACTCCCAAGATCTTGGTTGGAAACACACTACCTAATGGTCCACTTACATATTTGGCACAAGCGTGTTAGGGACAAGATTGCTCATGTAACATAGGATGCTCATGAGCTCAACCACTATTAGAATAGGCTTTAGCAACACCCTATAATTAAAAAGCAACATGCAAAGCATTAGTATACATGTATAGAGGCAAAATTTTGATATACACATTATAAATTATTAACATAAATGAGTAGAAATGCAATTTGGCAATACATCCTAGGGCCCCGCAGGTGTAGGCCATTGCTTAACTCGTTAGATGCACCTAGCACTCACTAGGATATAGCATGTTTTTATAAGCTTGGTGCCACATTTGGCAAGTTTAGCACCATGCATAGTTAACAAAATTTTGGCAGAATTTTTCTAACTCTAAACTGCCTCAGTAGAAAGCATAGTTTGAAAATGAAAAAATTTTAACTAACTCTAGACTATCCTAGTGGACAGCATAGTCTCAAAAAATATAGACATTTTTGTAGATACATTTTGGGTAAACACTTGGCAACATAGGAATTTTAGCAAACACTTAGTGGACTATGCTCTCAACGCATAGAGAGCATAGTCCCATGGTTGTGGAGAGCATAGTCTCCCCACGGTGCCACACCCATCATGCCTAATTGAGCCCCACCTTTCCTTTGTCATTGTGGTAGGCTATGCCCATGTCACTATTGAAGAACACAAAAAAATATAGATGTGCAAACCTTGCTATCGATCGCAGCCATAGCCCTTGTGGCTGCGTCGTGGGATGCAATCACAGCCACAGCTTCCATGGTCATGCCACAATGTGTAATGCATGGGGCCCTGAGCCTTGTGCCCAAAAAAGGCAACCACACAAGCCCCAATGCAACAATAGTTGCAACCCTGACAACCACACCAAGGAGTAGCCCTAAGCTATAAAAAAAATAAAAACAGTGACAAAAAAGAAAAATGCAAGGACAAACCCCTACCTCGCTTCCTGTCCTTATAGCATGTCATCCCTAGTAATTGTAGGAACCCTAACATCCTCTTTAGCCATGTTGTGCAAAGCCTAATGGTGACTGTAACACTTACGGCCATACCACTGCATGTAATGCCCTACAAACCTAAACCCCTGCGTTTCCCCAAAAGACAAAAGAGATAGGGGTGAGAACGAATGGTGCACAATGGCAACTATGGCTCCCTGCAGCTACATTATAGTGTGCAGTGGTGGCCATCGCCCTTGCAACTACATCGCAAGGTACGATGCATAAGCCTTGATCCTACACAGAGGCCTAGCCCCACAAAAAGTACATATAATAGAAAAATTGTAGCAGAACCCTATCCCCATCATTGCCCTCCTTATCCTTTCTAGTACCTCTGAAACCTCAACAGTGATCATGGTTGTGCTACATGGAGCGTGATCATGGTCATGGCCCTTGTAGTTGCACTGTAGAGTGTGATACATAGGGCCTTGAACCCCATAGCCCCCTAATCCTGTAAAATGCAAAATGAATGCAGCCCCAAAATCTTGTGTGTGCCCTAATTTACGCGCACTCGTGCCGCAGATCATGGTACAAAAAATAAAACATCCTCCCCATCATAGAAACCCTCCCTACCACCACACCCTTCATACTACTGTGTCACACCAACAAACGATGTGCAGTAGTGACAGTTGCTGACATAGCAGGGCATTGAAGTAGGGTGTCCAAAGCTACACATCAAGCAATCCTCATAATAATGCAAGATGAGTAGGAAAATTGAGCAAAAGGGGGAAAGCATAGTTGGTGTACCTTCCTGATGTTGATAGTCTCCTCTCCTCCACACACACCTATGGTAGGTGGCCTAGTGCTCTCTTTCCCTTGACGATGTTTACCAGCCCTAGGTGAAGACGTCAACTCTGGCACATCATATTTTCCCTAGCTATGCTCTTCACTAGTAGTGATGGCAAAAGAAATGGTAGAACTACGCTTCCAATGTTGTTGTGAAGTGGCAAAAATGACAAGTTAGCATAGTAAAACCACCCCTATATATCCTCCTGGGATCATTTAATGATCCACCAACCTAGGACTATGCTCGCCATTGAATGCTTAGTGGAGAGTGTAGTCAGCCATACTTAGCCCAAAATCTTGATTTTTTACTACCTTGCAAACGCCCAAGTCAATTCCACTCCTTGACCATAACTGACCCTCCTTGGAACAACATGTTTGACACATCCATGGCCTGCCAAAGCCCCAAAATATGCACAAAAATTATTTACCTTCCATAGCAACTTGCATGCATACTTAGGCAAATTCCATTAGATTGATTTTTCTCATTCATGCATATTAACTTTGTTAAGCAAGTGCCAATTAACGTTTTTCTAGTTTATTTTTTAGGAACATGACATGGCTATGCAAGAGCAGATCTTTTTACCATTGGTCCTCATGGGGCCTCATGAAAATATTAAGTGATGCATTAACCCTCATTGCCTAGACCTTGAGTCAATGACCTATAATGAGTACATAGTATTTGTAGAAGCACCACTAGACTAGCCCAACCATCTAGTTAAGGCCCTCGATCTAGACGTAGGGGAAGTCACAAAGGCTCCCCTTGTTGAGATCCTTGTGGCTACACCTAATGGTGAGGTAAGAACACTGAAAATAAGCTCCTTGCTAGAACCCTAGTATGCTTAAGAAATCACTAAAGTGCCTAACAATAACATAAAAGTGTTTGCATGGTCAAGCTAGTCCAACATAACATCATCCTCGATCCTTGCATCAAACTGATTAAGTAGAAAGTGCGCAAGGTTAGACCTGAGGTGGCGCTGGAAGTCCATGATGAGATCACCAAGCTTTACAAAGCTGGTTTCATCTAGGCTGTTGACTATGAAGGTTGGGTTTCCAACATTGTAGTTGTGCTTAAGAAAAATAGAAGTATACACATTTGCATAGACTTTTCGAACTTAAACAGGGTAACCATTAAGGATGACTTCCCATTGCCCAACATCGATCAATTGATCAATGCCACGAATAAACATGCCTTGTTGTCCTTCATGGATGGGTTCTTAGGCTACAACTAGATTAGGATCAACCTTGAGCACCAGCTCAATACAACCTTCATGACCTCATGGGGTACATTTTGCTACACAATGATGCCTTTTGGACTAAAGAAAATAGGAGTAACATATCAACATGCAATGCCATACATCTTTAGTGACTACATGCTTAGTGATGAGTGGCAAGATACCCCTACACTCAACCATACGAATACAAGCATAGCATGCATAATCCGGTCGAACTCTGTAGACTAAGTGCCTACACGCCCCATGGAACACTTAGGGTTAATCATTTGTTGTCTTCCCAAACTTACTTGCAGTTATCACGATGTATGGTTAAGTAAGTCCGAGGTATATGATTTTTATGGTTTTTATGTTTTATGTCTCCTATGCTAACAAGATGAAGGGTTGAGAAACTAATTACTAACTCTAACTAATAAACTAAGTCTAAATTACCTAGCGTCAGCATCCGTTCCCACTTACTGTACACACCCTAAACCGATGCAACCGTAGCTACCAAACGCTAGTCATTGCTAGGATCACCACGCGTAATGCACATGCTCGAAGCGGTCGTATTCAGGCACTTAACTAGGAGAGAAGGGTTGAGAGAGAAAGAAATAAATAATAGATAATAAATAATAAGTAATAAATGACAATAATAAAATCCTATTCCATGCACTGCAAGGTTTATCCAAGAAGCTCGTCTTTATTGCCATACACAAACTTGTGTTCAGGTACAATGTTTGCTCACATAAAGATTCGTTCACTTTAGGACTCCTACTACGGGCACATGGAAAATATTCTATCTCTGGAGTGATCAATCTACCAGAGTTTTCCTACTATCTAGCCTAGGATTATAAAATAAGGAAGAGTTGTCTCTTATTTATAGATATGATGGCGCACTGTGATATCACGTACGCGATATCGTAGGGAAGGACGTAATATCACGAGGGATACGATATCGTGACGACCGTGATATCGCATACGCGATATCGCAGCTCATGCGATATCGCGTCCCATCATACCCCCATGACTAAATGAAAACTTGTCCTCAAGTTCTTTACAATAATATCGAGAAGATATGGGATTATTAACTGAATAGAACTAATGGGATGACATGTGAATGGATCATCATTACATGACTTGACAAAACTAGTGTTCATGACAACAAGAAAGAACACCCTATTACATTGACATCAGGCCTTAGTTGGCAACTGAGAAAGAGAAGAAAGAAAGAAGTGTTGTTGTTGCCAATGCCAAGATTGCACCTTTTGTTGTCCATCCATAAGCGCACCATCGATCTTGCTCCTTGCATAGCTGTTTTAGCGCTGCTCCATTCCAAGCGTTCCCTCTAGATCCAATCCGTTGTTGCATGATCACCATCTGTACACACAACACAGTCTTATATTAGCAAGGGTAATTGAATCATCATGTAATTAATACCTTACTTCGGTGTAAGTCCATTGGCTAGGTTGTGGTATGGCTGATACAGATCTGGAGATATATTAATGATGACTACTGAAGGTATAGGGGTTAGGAGAAAATTGAAAAAATCAGGGCAAGGAGAAAATCAAAAAAATCAGGCCCCGTACCCCCATGACTAATCGCGAATCTCTGGTAGCGTTAGAATGGAGAAAGAATAAAAAAAAGAAGATGGGTAAAAAGAGACAACTAATACATCGATGAAATGGATGTCAAGATAGAAATGAACAAAAGAAAATGGATTGCAAAAATGTTAAGGAAAATAATTTAACTGGTGCACCAAATAGGAATGTTAGTGGGTCCTCCCCAAAGCAGGCTCATGCGCTTAATGCCCTGACAAGCCCACATTCAAAGAGTTTGTAGGCTCTGTGAATGTCATTTGGAACAAGAGTTAAAGTCTTAACCGCAAGAATTTACCAAAAAGAAAACAATGTATCTACCAAAATATACACTAATGATACAACTGACAATGAGGTGAACAATGGAGAGAAGGATGGAGAGAAGAGAATGGAATGGAATCCCAAGAACAATGTGGTGTACAGCCCCTTGTGTGTTTCATGATTAATGTGACTTGGCAAATCTCATTCCAACTCCAGCCTCAACCCAACCACATCCAGTGACTTCGCATCAATCCATCAAGTTAATCCATCCCCTTGAATTACAAGAATGCTTCCCCAAAGAGTCACCACCATTCTGATGAAACAAGGAGGAGAGAATGGGAAGCAAGAAGGGCCTTAGTTAGAGGGAACATTTTTGGTTCCATAACCAGTGCTTGTAGCCCAAGGAATTATTTTGTCTAAGGGGTGTGCTTTGATGCCTTACTTTTTTTACTTTTTGTTCTCTTTGTCCCCTTTTTTTTTTGTTTTTTATGTTTTTCTTTATGCGTGAGAATCACACCATGCAAAGACTTCTTATTTTTATTTGCTCAGCTTCCTGATAATTTGGTAACATCGAAGCAACAAGAAAACTCAAGAAAAAAACATCCAAGCACCTAAGAGAATGGCCAACACAAAAGCATCAAGTCCCCTTGAATTCATACCCTTGTCAAACCTTGAGTCCTTCCTTAGTTTGAGAAGTGCCCAGTCACTGATTCGTTAAAGTTCTTATTATGAGGGACTGTACATTTCCAAGCCAAGAGATATTATAGACTTTGTGGATGGATGGATGAAGTGAACTCATTGCCTGCCATATCAAAAGAAGCATACCTTAGTTTCCACATCATGACGTAAAGGTAAAAACCAAACATTAGCAATCAACATGAAAACAATTCACACCATCATTCCGAACACTTATTGGGTGACAAACTTACAGGATGGATCACACACACACACACACACACAAAATGAAAAAGTATAACGATGTTGAAATACAAAAATAAGAAAAGTTGAAGAAATTTGTAAAACAAAAACAAGAAAAGTTGAAGAAAGTTGTAAAACAAAAACAAGAAAAGTTAAAGAAATTGTAAAACAAAAACAAGAAAAGTTAAAGAAATTTGTAAAACAAAAACAAGAAAAGTTAAAGAAATTGTAAAACAAAAATGTGTAAAACAAAAATGTGAAAAAAAATGTGAAAAAAAATGTGTAAAACAAAAACTAAAAAGAACTGAGGGCCTCCAATGGTTAGCATAGGTGGCCATCTCCCCCATGATTGAATTGCAAGGGAGAGATCTGAAATAATGAGCATCTATTTGAATTTTGTAAAAGTGTCCAACTTCTTCCCACTGATGTTCTCAGATTAAGGGGTGGAAGTTGGCGATGCTCATACTCCAACGTATCTATGCCTTCGTTGTAAACATGAGTTGTACCCCCAATTCATTCCATGCATATTAAGTTGCTCTTTCTAGTAGCTGTCAACCACGGGGTATCTACTACTGGTGTGGTGATACATATAGGCACCTTTGAATTTGTGTTTCCTGGGCACACCAATTACATGGAAGAGATGCTGAACATTCTTCCATGTCATCACCCTCTGAGTCACTGTATGTGATGCACGGAACTTTCTTCTTCTCAATCTTTCCATATATGTTTATCTTAGATATCTGCAAGGAAAGATTGTGGATCCCTAGGTACGCATCTACTGTACTTAGCCATGGCTTTCCCATTATAATTGGGAATCCCCCTTCGTTGTTGTTGATTTCAATCACCAGGAAATTGGCTGGGTAGGACCACCCACACACAGTGGTAATGATGTCCTCCACCAATCCCAAGGGACTGGTGATGGACTGGTTAGCCAGCTCTAATTGAATGTTTCTCTTCTTAAGTTGGGATAGGTTCTAGGCTTGATAAATTTCTCATGAAATTAAGTTGACTCTAGAACCTGAGTCAAGAAGAGCCTTATGTGGTTTATTCCCAGTGATTTGTAAATAGATTAAGGGGCTTCCAGGATATGTTAGTTTCCTGGGAAGGTGGCCTACCTTGATCCAATCGGTTACGGTATGCATTAACATAACCGTATGCGTACAGCTCTGTTGTTGGACTAAAGGGTGCTCCAAGTGTTAGATGGTGGAGGAGTGTACCTAGACTCAACCGCTTATTATTGTAAGAGCTTGTCTGGGCTTTTGGTTCTGAAGAAAGGTCTTCTCTTTTTACAATTGTCAAAACTAGTAGTGGGTTGGATATTTACAGCTCTCGCAGCGTTACGTTGCTGCGATTGAGTAGGGAGTTCCCCTTGCATTGTTGGAGTAGGTTGTATGGGAACTACAGGTGGAAGAGGTCCGGATGGAGTTGGAGAATGGTGTATATGTGGGATGCCTCCCAGAGGAGAAGGAGTCCCCCTAAAGTACTCCTGAACTTGGTAGTGACATTGGGGAGTTGTGTGACCCATAGAGTCACTTGGAGAAACCGACTGCTACACATAATATCCAAAAGGATCAGGTTGTCAATAAGGGTATTGTTGTTTCAGTGGTGGCATCCCCCATGACTGTGGGTATTGCCACTACTAATTTTTTTCAATGGATTGTGGTGGAGTTCCACTTGGATAGTACGTTAGTGGTTGGTGGAACTGCCTTGGGTTACCTTGTGGATAAGGTAACCTTTAGGGTGTTTACCATTGGTTAAGTCTTGGGTTAAGTGCATACATCCCAAACTCCTGTAGATGTGAGATGATTGGACAACATCCCTTAGAATGGCCATAGTGGTAGATCTCACATCCACCATCATCGTCTATGTTAAAATCCACAACCTCATCAGAGATAGGAATTTTCCCCTTACCCTTGTTATGTCTAGGGCCTAAGTCTCTCCACTTTGTATTATCTTTGTCACTACTTTGTTCCGCCTTAGACTCTTCTACAATTTTCAAGACAGTTTCAAGTCTGGAGTCTAAGGAATCCCACAATTGGTCCATCTTAGACGATACTTCTATTGTTAGTTTTTGGATCGGCAAGGTTTTTCTATTCATCAACTCTTCAAGTGGTGACTCATCCTCTTCATCGCAAAATTTCACTCCCCTCTTCCAAAGGAAGGGATCACAGTTGTATTCTTCCGCACTCTCTCTTTTTCATAGTTCACCTTCTTCTTTTGTTACTTGTTCCAAAAAGTGATGAACATCATGGGCTCTAAGTTCTAATAGTCTCCCTTGGGCATAAGTCCCAAGGGTTCTCCTCATCTCATGTCTGAGCCCATCTACAATGTGGCAAAATTGATCCCATTGAGCGTATCCATGGCTCGGGCAATGATGTAATAATGTGTAGTAGTAGGCCATGGCAGCATCCAAGGGTTCATGATTACCTTGCTTCCATCCTTGGATCTTCTTATGCAAATTAGACACTCTGGAGTACGTTTGATACTTATCGTTGAAAAGTTCTAACATCGTACTCCACCTCCTGATGGTTTCTGGTTCTAAGGACCGATACCAACTCTCTGCTTCTTTAATGAGTATCCTTGGAAACAACTTAAGTTTTTGCCACTTGTTTTCTATGTTCTGCAAGGCACAAGCATCGTGGAATGCCTGTAAATGATGTTACGGATTAGCGTTGTATCCCCCCTCGAAGCGTGGGATATTGTTCATGTCTAAGCGTTTGATCCAACTATCTTTTAAATGCCTTGTTGCGATTCTCACAGCCTCCATTATATCGAGCATACTTTGGGTTGCAAGTAGAGGCTCTTCATGATAATCTCTTTCATGACATCTACGATGTCTTCGTTGTTCCCTACTTTTCCTTCATTCATGCCCTTGTCCTCTCTCTCGACTTTCTTGTTGAGGACTCTCGTCTTTCCTACCTCTATCCTCACTGTTATGCTCATGGTGGCTGCACCCAGATGTGGAAGGAGAGGATGAGTGATGAGATGATGGAGAAGAAGAAGGGGAACCATCACCATGACAATGCTTCTTGCCTTCTCTTCGGCTACTTCGGCCCCAATCGTGATGACGATCTAAGTGCCCGTCCCTAGTATGAGTTGTTGTTTCCTCTATGAACAGTTAGCGTTCACGGGGATCAGAACCAGTGTTATTTATCATTGATCATAGGTTCTGATACCCAACCTCCTCACCATCATTAAGAGGGGGAACATCATTTGTTAGAGAACCCATTATAATGGGTTCTTCATCTCCTATTTTGCTAAGGACGTGCGGGCCTTTGCCCTTCAACAGTGCATGTTGGCTCTCCTGCCTTGAGTCCCTGATACGTTGTGCTTCATTGGGATGATAATCCCTCATGTCAAAGTCTTCTGCAACGTATTTAACATATAATTCTGTCATGCCTATCTGTGCCAAAGCACGGAAGAGCATGTTAGGGAATGATCGATCTGGGGATAGCACAATGTTACCTTGTGAATCTCTCCATCATAGCTGTTCATCTTGATGGAGGATAAAGGTAAAGTATGGTGTGTACTCATCGGGATGAATATAGACTATCTGGTATTGTTGAGGACTTGGCTGATTTCGGTATGTGTTTTTGATTGCCAATTGTTTCATGTATGATCCTTAGGTGGTGAGTTCCTCTTATGAGAAGAAGAAGAAGACATAGTGTATTATCGGTGTGCTATTTTACCGTTCTATAAATTTTTCTTTAATTAACCCAAAGGTTCATTTAGGCTCCCAATGATGTGAGTGATATCCTATGTTCTATTTAGTGCACAAACACTTAGTCCCCGGCAACGGCGCCAATGATGAGTGGCAAGATACCCCTACACTCAACCATACGAATATGAGCGTAGCACGCACGATCCGATCAAACTCCGCAGACTAAGTGCCTACACGCCCCATGGAACACTTAGGGTTAATCATTCGTTGTCTTCCCAGACTTACTTGTAGTTGTCACAATGTATGGTTAAGTAAGTCCGAGGTATATGATTTTTATTGTTTTTATGGTTTTTGTCTCCTATGCTAACAAGGTGAAGGGTTGAGAAACTAATTACTAACTCTAACTAATGAACTAAGTCTAAATTACCTAGCGTTAGCATCCATTCCCACTTACCGTACACACCCTGAACCGATGCAACCATGGCTACCAAATGCTAGTCATTGCTGGGATCACCACGTGTAACGCATGTGCTCGAAGTGGTCGTATTGAGGCACTTAACTAGGAGAGAAGGGTTGAGAGAGAAAGAAATAAATAACAGATAATAAATAATAAGTAATAAATGATAATAATAAAATCCTATTCCATGCACTGCAAGGTTTATCCAAGAAGCTTTTCTTTATTGCCGTACACAAACTTGTGTTCAGGTACAATGTTTGCTCAAATAAAGATCCGTTCACTTTAGAACTCCTACTCCAGGCACATGGAAAATATTCTATCTCTGGAGTGATCAATCTACCAGAGTTTCCCTACTATCTAGCCTAGGATGATGAAACAAGGGAGAGCCACCTCTTATTTATAGATATGATGGCGCACTATGATATCACGTACGCGATATCGCGGCTCATGCAATATCATGTCCCATCACTTAGTTTTCTCAATGACTATGTAGATGATATTGTAGTTAAGTCCAAAGTGGTCCACAAGCATGCAAATGACTTAGAATTAGTTCTTAAATGTTTCCTACAACACGAGCTTAGGCTAAACCCTAAGAAGTGCATTTTTGGCATCAAAATGGGAAGGACACTTCGCTTTGTGGTATTTGAAGTAGGTATACGTGTAGATCCTAACAAGGTTAAGGCCATAACCAACTTATCATCATTGGCTAACCTTAAGGAGCTATGAGGATTGCAGGGAACACTATAATTCATATGCAATTTTATTACCCGTTTGACCAATAAGTTACAACCAATGCATCATTTACTCAAAAAAGGAGCCCACTTTGAGTGGACGGCTTAGTGCCAACAAGTGTTTGACAACATTAAGCAAGAGCTAGCACAACTACCTACGGTTCACCCTCTACAAGGTGATAAGCCTTTTTACATCTACCTTGCCACTTTTGATACATCCATCGCTTCTCTACTTTGCTAAAAGCAAGATGATGGTGCAAAGGTCCCAGTCTACTACCTAAGCCATGCATTAGTAGCTCATGAAATGAGATACAATGATGTGGAAAGTATTACCTTGCCCTAGTCTTCTCACTAAAGAAATGGAGGCATTACCTCTTCCACAGCCAAGTGAATATCATTTGCAAGAACAACATACTCCAAGCTACAATAATGAATATCTATGAAAGTATTTGCATTGTATGGTAGAAAGCAATAACAGTAGAGTTTGCCCTACATTATGTCATGCAAGCTTCAACAAAAGGTCAAGCTATAGTCACACAACTTATGACTTCGCGAGTTGACGATCAAGCCACCATAGATCTAGAATTCCTAGACGAGCATGTTAGTAGTAGTAGCCAAGTGCCTGATAACTATGAGGCACTCTTGCATTTCAATGGAGCTTCAACCTCTCGAGGGGGTAGCACCACTACTATTATCATGTTTCCCTCTAGAGAGATCTGACCCTTTGCATATCGTCTCACATTGCCTTGCACCAACAACGTGGCAAAGTACGAAGGTCTCCTCTGAGGCATCCTTGCAACATGTGACCTAGAAATCTAATGCATAGTGATTTGAGGTGATTCACATCTAGTGGTCAATCAGGTAATAGAGGTTTACGCCTATAAGGCACAACATTTACAGCCTTATTGTGACCTAGCAAAAAACTTGCTCCAACACTTTGTAGTTGTTGATGTCCAACAGGTTCCTAGGAGTGAAAATGCTATTGCTAATGTACTTGCAACATTAGACCTTAGCATAGCACCTAGCATGTTTAACACATTTTCCACCTCAATGGAAAATTACATTACACCTATCATGCAAACCATCGAAGATGCATCCATAGCCACAGTTAGCACCACCCATGCAAGAGAGTAGTACAATGATATCAAGGCGTACCTTCTACAAGGTGAGCCTCTGCAACACTTAACTACTACTGAAAAGGATGTAGTACATAAAAATTCATGGTAGTACTTCATCATAGTTGATAACATGTTATGTTTCAAACCCTACAATGACATCTTACTAACTTGTGTAAGTGACAGCGAAGTAAACATAATCATTGAGCAAGTCCATGAAGGATTGTGCGGAGGTCACATAGCACCTAGAGTAATGGTAGCAAAAATTAGACAAATAGGCTATTATTGGCCTTACATGAAAAGCAATTGCATTTTGAAAGTCAAAATGTGCAATGCTTATCAAGGGCATAGTAACTTAATGCACATGCCACAAACTGAATTGCATACAATGTAAATCATGTGGTCAGTCCAATGCTGGGGCTTGGACATCATCGGACCCATAATGCCTAAGTCCTTTGTAGGGAATAGCTTTATAATAACCATAATAGAATATTTCACCAAGTGAGTCAAAGCTATCCCCCTTAGGAAGACAACATCACAAAAGGTTTGCAAGTCTGTGTTGGACAACATAGTTACCTGTTTTGGCTTGCCCATGACCATAGTGATAGACAATGAACCATAGTTTAGCAACATTGAAACCAAAGCCTTTTATGAGTGCTTTGGCATCAAGCACTCCTTTTCATCACCATACTACCCTTAGTAAAATGGCTAAGTAGAGGCTACCAACAAGGTCATCGTCAACCTCCCCAAGAAGATGCTAAGCAATAGTAAACAATGATGGCATGAGCAACTAGTTTATGCACTTTGGACCTACCACACGATGCATCGAATAGCAACAAGTATGAAGCCTTATATAGCCTTGTCTATAGATATGAAGTAGTTTTTCTTCTTGAATTGTAGGTTCCATCGCTTTGGGTGATCCTCTCCAACTTCATCGACAAAGGTAAGAATAATGAGTTAAGAATCATAGACCTTGACTCAATAGAGAAAGAGTGCATGTGTATGCTTTATTTCACTGGATGGTATCAAGAAAAGCAACAACAAAAGCATCATCACAACTACCATCAGTGCTCAATTAGGAAAGGGGACCTAGTCCTCAAGGTTGTTCGCGAACCCACAGATCAATTCTCAGCTAACTGGGAAGGGTCTTTCTTGGTCACTAAGGCCTATGACAATGGAACATTCAAGCTTACTAATTAAGATGGAAGTAATTTTTTAAATCTTGTGAACCATTCGTACTTACAGTAGTACTATATCTAGCATGCAACATTGCAAACCAATGAAGCAAGGTAAGCATTTGTCCACTATGATGCTAAACTAGCATAGCACGTCTACTATGATGTTAAACTAACACAGTCATTTGCTATGATGCTAAACTAGCACAGCTCGTCTACTACAATGTTAAACTAGCACAACCTATCTGATATGATGTTAAACTGACAGAGAGGTCCACTATGACTATAAACTAGTACAACGTATCCTTGGATCACGATGTTAAACTAGCATAATGCATCCGTTAAGACTATAAACTTGTAGTCCACCATGACTCTAAGCTAGTAGTCCACCATAACTCTAAAGTGGCATAGCCCATTCACTAAGACGTGAAACTAGCATAGAGCAGTCTGCTAGGACTATAAACTAGCATAGCATGGTCTCCCAGGACCTTAAACTGGGCCCAATGATCTACTAAGATCTTAAACTAGCAAAACCATGGTTGACTAGGACCTTAAATTGGATTCACGATTAGTTGCTAGCAGCTTTTTCCATCCTTCCGTAAGCAAGTGAGCAAGCACACTACAACCCTCCTCCATCAAGCAAGCAAGCACACTACAATTCTAGAATAAAGCACTTGTAATCTACACAACTTTTGTAGTTGGTGTAGCATTTTGCATTTTGGCCTCTGCAATTTTTTTTCATTTATATCTTGTGTGGTTTTCTTGCCTTCTCATAATTTTGTTTGTAGGATGAATCCCCAGGCCATCATGCAAAGGCACATCTCATCATAGTAGCAAGTCACCACATTGCTCTAACATGCCCAATTAGACTAGATAAACCTCTTGAGAGTGCAAATCCCTACCATCCCATTATAGCCTACTCACATCCACTTATATATCTCTATACTCTTTCATTTCCTCCATACCAAATATTACAAACTCTTGGACATTCACTTGTTGTCACCACATGGCACCCTCTGCAGGTTAAACCGGAGAACCCAAGGCAGATGTAACATAAGTCATCCTATGAGAAGCCTCTATTGGCTAGTCAAAGCCTAGGAAGATGTAACACAAGTCATCCTAAGGAGGAAACACCTACCATATAGATGCAATGCAATTTCGCAAACACCAAAGCAAAGCCCATCTAGTGACATGCAATCCACTTGATGGAAAGCACCTTGTAATAGGCATTTAGCAACATGCAGAGCCTAAAGTAGGTTTTCCCCACAAGAAAGAGTAAAAATAAAAAGGAGAAAAGAAACAAACATAGAAAAAGGCAAAGATCATGTTCCCAAGTAGCCTAGAAGCACTACAATTTTGCAACCAATTTAGCCCTAAATCCACACCCACTCTTTCATAAGCACTTCGATGAGAGGTCAACATTTTCAAGGGCAAGTCACTCTGCTGCCATGGTTACCCTTAGTCATGATGTCCTTGCGTCACAGCATCCTGCTTCCACCTCATCTCCCTTTTATCCCTAACACATCACCTACACCTTTTACTTTCACTTCTTACCTACCATTTCCCATACCACTATCCAAATCACTCTTGAGCACAATGTAATGACATTCGATCTCTGACTAAAGAGCACTATTGGTGCCATGTCTACTATGGTGTTTTTTTGTTCTTTGTTGATGTCTCTTAGGCCATTCCTCTAGATTTCAATAAAGAGGAACCATTGAAACACCACCAAATCTAGACTATGGCATCCCAACTACAAATTTTTCTAAGTGTTGGGACTATGCTCTCCACTACCCTAAAGCATAGTCAGCTTCTCATGGAGAGTGTAGTTAACATGAAAGTGAATTTTGTAATTTTTTCTAAGTGTCAGCACAAATCCAGTTGCTACAAATTTGTCTAAGTGCTAGGACTACGCTCTCCCCTAGTCTAGAGCATAGTTAAGCCTAGTTAGCATGAAGGCCAATTTTTGCAAATTTCACTAAGTGTTGAGACTATGTTTGACCCTAGTGGAGAGCATAGTCAACCTCTCATGCAAAGTGTAGTTAGCAAAAAGGCCAGTTTTTGCAATTTTTTTTCTAAGTGCTAAGACTATGCTCTCCCCAAAATGGGAGCATAGTCAACCTCTAATGGAGAGCATAGTTAGCATGACAACAGTCTTTTGCAAATTTTTCTAAGTGTGGGACTATGCTCTCCCCTACTCCAGAGCGTAATCAAGTGTAGTCAGCTAGAATAGTCTCCAACAGCCACCACAACACAACAACATCACTCAACTCAACTTTAACTCACCTTCAACAAGCCTAGTTAGTAAAAGTCTTCTTTTTGTATCCCCTTTTTGACCCCAAAATTGTAACTACGCTTGACCCCATGCGAGAGTATAGTCTCTAAGTTTCATTTTTCTAGGTACCTTGGGGTCCTCTCAACACATATACATGCAATTGGTAGCATAGTCACAGTCTCATAGTCTTGTAGAGTCTAGCAGAGTACAGTGAAGCACAACACTACCAGCCTAGTGGAATGCATAATTGGGTGAGAGCTTAGTCCCAACTATCACCTCCACCATGTGGTAACCATCTTGCATCTTCTACTAACCCTAGGCTTATAAATACCTATGCCCTCAAAGTTTTTATGGTTGGCAAATTAGCAAATCAAAGACTTGGCAAATGTAAGGAGTGCTTGGGAAGGAATCAAAGCCATAGTAGTGAAGTTACAAACCACCGCAAATCATTATAGTCCACTAGAACACTGTAGCCAATGGTACACTATGACGGCCAACCCAGTAGATGCAAACACCTTGGTGAAATTCCAATCTTTGTGATCAAACATCCTTGAGACTTTGACTACACTATTCGCTATGCGTAATGTACATCATGTACCTTATAATCCCTTTTGGTGTTAACTATGCTCAACCCCATTTGGGGTGGTATTTGGCTTCTCTCTTTCTCTTTCTTTGCATTTTACTTGCATTTTTCATTATTTTACTACATAGTTGCACCTAAAACTAAACTTAGGTAGTGGTCTACATGTGTTGACACTATCCACTTCACCGAAACTATTGACTATGCTCAACCTGGTTAACACCATTGACACTGCTTGAGCACTTAGCATCATTTTGCATCAACATTGCAACTAACCATGCTACATCCCCGTTGCATCTAGTAAGTCCTTGTTTGATTAGCCATAGCATGCAGGGCACCCTGTCTCTGCCTCCAGTAGGCCCTCACGTAGACTCAAGATTAGGCTATGTGCCTGTGGACCTCTATGTTCAAACTGTTGACATTTTTGATTGCTACACTAACCCTACATTTCTCAACCCAGCATTGACAAGAGATGAAGCTCTTGAATAGCTTCACACTAGGTTGAAAGGGATTGAGGGTGTGATAGAGACAACAGTGTTCTACCAATCCTTGGGAGAGGCCATCCAACATAGAATTCAAAAGGCCTTAGATCTAACCTACCATGAAAATATGTAGTTGACAATAGAAAGTCATCACCCATGAAATGTTGATGCACATAAAGAATAATTAACTAATTTTATCCATCAATAGTCAGAACAATTGGCCAAAGCAAATATAGAGTTAAGGTGATTGGTAGCTAAGAATAAAAACCTCTCCATGGAGGAGGTCCAAGCCCTTCACCAAAATACCACAATAGAAGTAGTCGCTTAGAAATTAGAGGCTCTCAAATTTGAGAGAGTCAAAAATCACTACAAGGACTAGTTCAGCTTACAAAAGAAAATAAATGAGAAACATATTTAAGTGGCGAAGGCAAAGGTGAATGAGACCCTCCAGCAACTCCAACAAGGATGTGAATTTTTGCAACCAATCATTGATGGAATTGAATAATATAATAAAGTAGAATTTTACCTAAAGGAGTTGCAGATAAAGGAGATGACTAAATACATGGAGCTTGCCAACCTTCGATACACAGACTTGGCCATGTTAACTGCCAGATAACCATGGTTAGGATTGGAAAAGTAGATGGCCAACTTGTACTTATTGTATGAGGTTGAGTTCAAGTACTACAAGGACACCAAGCAAAAGCTTGGCATGGCAAATGCTGAACTTAAGGTTCTCAAGGATAAATATATTAATGAAAGATCCACTACCAAGAGCCTAGCCAAAAGAATGAATGATTACTAGGAGCTGTAGAACATAGTTAGGGTGTTCAATGTCAAATGCAAACAATTCATTGTTTGGTTCATCAACGTTAAGGAGCTATTTCCATTAATGCCTTGTGCATGGGATATCCCCATTCTATCTCACATTGGCAATACTGCGTGGACTACAAATGATCCTTGGAGTAAGGAGGAGAAGATGAAGGCATTACTAAATACCTTTCTCCTTTCATTGGAGGTAGTAATTGCAGCAGGACAATCATAGCCTCCTTAGCCACCACACGCACCTGAAACTGGTGAAGGTCCTTCAGAACCTCAGGAACCTCCACCACATGGGACTATTTAATCTTCCTAACAACCTTCATGTCATTAGAGGATGTGCTATCCAGTTTGAGTAGTCATATCATGATCAAATTCTATGTTATGAACATCACAAATTTTGTAATGATGTCGATCTATACACCTAGGCACTCAATTTTGTCGTGTCAAGTGTCAGTCAATGATATCGTACCTTTCCAATTTTGTAAAGGAACTCAAGGATGAGCTTTCATTTAGTCATGGGAGTATGATGAAGCATCAAACTGTTATGTCAACAGGCCCTCATCTACGGTTCCTTGTCAATGTAATGCTACATTTATGAGGTTCAATTAATGCAGCTCCATAATAATGTCTATAAATATAGTGCTCTCTCCATGTAAAGGGAGATTTTTTTTCCATAGCTTGGCAAAGTTCTTGTAGTTTCTTCATTTGAGAGTTAGAATATTTTCTAGAGTGCCCATAGTAAGAGTTAGAAAGTGTATGGATCTTTATTCGAGCACTAATGTACTTGAGCATAGTAGTGTGAATGATAATAAAGATAAGCCTTTTGATTAAACCTTGTAGCACTTGGGATAAATTAATGATTTATTTATGCATTTAACATTTTCATTAATTTTGTAGTTAATTAAGATAATTAAGACTTTAATTAATTAACTAATGAAGCTAAATAGATTAAACACATAAGTATGACCACTTCGAGCATAACATACAGCACTTGGTAATCCCAACAGTGCTTAATTCTTGGTAACTTAACAGTGTTGTATGCATTCAAGATGTGTATGGAAAGTGGGACCAAATGCTTATGATAAGATAGTTAGCTATTAATTAGCAATCAAATTAGTTAAATTGGTTAATGAATTGAGTTCCAACTTGTTATTAATCGTAGGCAAATAAAATATAAAATAATAAAAATCATGTGTCCCAATTATACTTAACCATACAACTAAGATTCACAAGTGTAGTTGGGAAGACAATGATCATCACGATTAAGTTTCACCTCCTTGAACCGGTATACTTGGGAACTTAAGGTCTACAAAATTCGACCAAATTATCTGTGAATGCTTGTAATTCATATGGTTGGGCATAGGATATACTCGTCACTCATCATATGTTAATACATAAATATATTATAGCTTACTTCTATCTCTATGTCTAACTGGTGCTTAACTACCTCCTCTCCTTTATTGTAAGCCTGCATCAAGTGCATTTTATGCCCTTTGCTAAATTACCTCTAAAGCACAACACTTGTAAGCATTACTTGTGATGATAACTGTTCCAATAATTTCCTACAATTTTTTTCTTTTGCCTTTATGTGATTTTTAATATCTATTTAGGACTTTGTATTTGTATTTAGAAGTCTCTCATTTTTAAATTTTTATTTCTCTTTTCTTTTATGCATTCAATAAGGTTTTTTTGTAAGTGCTCTTCATAGTTTGTTTTCCTTTTGGAGAATCACAATGGAGGAGCCTAGAAACTATTATTTACCTTAATTTTATGTTAGAAAAGAAGAAATAAAATTTACCATGCATTGCTAAAGAGTATAGTCAAAATCTTGGCTTCTATAACAAATGAAGGGAGACCCTAAATGTTTTTCCTTACCTAATTGGCATCTTAACCTATGGTTAGGATCTAGTCTTTCTCAAAGTCACTTTCGAACTTACCCTACTATTGTATTACTAGTTTATGGGATATAAAACATGTATTTACCACTCTACCATCCATATTGTACTAATAAATTAAAATTTATTTTAGCCATGTTGGTATTTATTGCTATATTAAACTAATAAATTAAATATTATAAAAGCCACAATATACTATTACAAATATCATAAATATCAAATTTGAAGAATCTTTAGCTATGAGGCATTAGCTTAGTAGTAAGACTTTTGATTTGAAGACTTCAAGTTATTAGTTTGATTCTAGTAGGTAGCATTGAGTTATAATGTTCTAATTTCATTTTATAAAGTTTCATGTTGGCTATACGGTTTTGAGGTACATATTGTCATGTAGTTATGATTTTGACATCCTAGAATTAAAGAATGGCCACATGTTGTAGTTATTCAAATGAGAAAGGGATCAATATGTGAATTTGATGTAAACTAAAATTTAATTAATGTACCTTTTGAATTAAATAGAATTAGATGAGAAAAATCATGAAGGGTACCTTTAGTTTCCATCACCATGTTTAGTTGTTCATCCAAAAGTTGATCCATTAATATATCTAGTTTTCCCTACACCTCTACCATGGCCATCTAAAATCATCTTGTGTAAATATCTCTAATCATGTATCTTGTCTACTACCCTTTTGTCTCTTTGATCAATCTCTCATTCAAACACTTAATTTTCCACTCCCAAGATAGTTAGGACATTTCATTCTTCATTGTCTTACCTAATGATGAAACACTTATTATCATGAATTTTTGTATCTACGATATTGTAGATATCATATTGTATCTCAAAATAATTATCGTAGATACGATGTAGTGGGCCATGATCACACCTATAAATATGAATCCATCATTGCGTCAAAATGAGGTTTAATCCCAACACTTAGCAAAATTCTTGTAGTTTATTTTCTTTATGTTAGAGTTAGTTTTGAATTACAATTGTATAGAATCTTTATTCAAGTGGATTGTTCCTCGACACAATTCATAAATGATAATAAAGATCAAGATTATTCTTCATCATTGCAACATTGTACATAGAATAGATTTACTTTCCATGTTATTTACTTCTACTAAGTTATTTACTATTTCAATATTTATTAATAAGGAAAAATGAGTATAACTAGTTTTGAGCATAGATTGTAATTGTTTGATAACTAAGTAGTGATTTTACTTGATTTGCTAAGTAGTAAAGTTACTTGGTAATCCTAGTAATAGTTACATTAGCCCAAGACATGTACAAAAAAACAAGAATGGACACCTATCACCATAGGATAGAATAGCTTTATATTTTCATTGTACGTAGATAGAGTTTACATTCATTTTCACTGTGTTGACACTTAGCATACTTAAATCCAACCAACATTATTTTATCATATACCTTACTAAGAGTTAAACGATACATTTTGCACCTTGCTAACTCTAAGTGGCAAGACAATGATCACGAACTTACTATCAACTCACTAGTATACTTACATTGTCTATCCATGGATTATCATTTGGTCCTACATGAGCACTTATGACTTGCATGCTTGAGTGTTGGGATTCTCTACTTGCTCATCATTGGCACTGTTACTAGGGATGTGTCAATTTTTTCTAGTTAGTTGATTTTACACAATTCATTATATCAAGAATCATTAAGTCTATCTTTCATACTTAAGATAATTTTTTAAAATACACACATACTTAAGCATCAACCAAATTAAAATGACTTTTATATCTAAAGTGAAGTCTCCACATGCTATTGATCTTAAAGAAAGTAATGACAGGGATTATAATGAAGAATATTAGAGTACATCAATGAAAACAAGAATCTCATATGCTCATATTGATTCTTATTATCCTAATTTCACATTTAATTTCAACTATGATAAATAATTCAGATGGAGAGACTTACAAGGCAATATTGTCAAGCCACTAGAATGCTTAGTACCCTCAATGCTTTAAGCAATCCTTATGGGGTCAAATCTTGGCCACATACAAGAAGGATACTATGTTACAAAGAACATGAGTAGGCTATATTAGCTAAAAAAAGCTCAAGAAAGAAGAGATACTATTATGGTAACAAGATATGAGTAAGAGAAAGAAAAGAAAGCACCACAAGTGATCATCCTTAGTGAGAAAAAAGAAGAAGAACCATATAAATCATAAAAGTCTCACTAGACTCATAGATCCAGTTCTCAAATACTAGTCATATGTATTGAAGATCTTGTAAAGGTAAAGTTACGTTCAACCCTCGTAGAAATTCTAGGAAGAGATGAAGTAGACTCTAGTCTTAGGAGGAATTTGAGGCCTAAAATTTTCAATAGATCTATGAGGGATGAATCTGGTAATTATAGAAGGAAAACCAGCTGATGCTATTTACCAACTTCTCCATCATCTTTATCACACTCATCAATAAACTTTGACAAGAGAGAACAAAGAACAAGGGATCATGAGAGGCATGCTGATGGAAGATGAAGACATCCAAAGGACATGGAAGATGAAGAAGAAGATAGAGAAAGAAAAATCAAGCATCAGGGAAGAGAACATCATGAGCATCGATAGGGTCATCACTAAAATAGAGTATACAAACTCAAAGACTATGAAGAACTTCTACTAGTCACTTTTAGTATGATTAATATCAAGGAAGCAATATACATACCTATTAGGTATCTAAGGGATAGCTACATCAAGTGACTTGATATGAACAATATTTTGAAGTTTGGAGGATATAAAATAGATTCATAACATCATCTTTAACCCTTCAATGATGCATGTGCACTATATAATATAGAGAATGATTAACAGAAATTAAAGTTATTTTCCAAAAATACTCATTAAGGAAGTAGAGAGCTGATGTAGATCTTTAAAACTAGAATTAATTAGAAGATCAAGTATCATGCTAGAACTTTTCAATGACAAATAAAAAACTTATTCCAAAGTGTCAAACTTAGGAAAAAAATCCATGGATGGAAGCAACGGATACATAAATTGATTAATGTAGTACTGGATAGATACTATTCATTGCTACACACATGCGTAAGCTATGGACTTTCTTAAAAAGAACAACTATGATAAATTATTAATGGGTTAAAGAACGATGATAGCCTATTGGATTCAAAGGTTGCTAGACTAGGTAGCAAAAGAAAAAAAATAGTTGCACAAAAGGGAATCCACTGAAAAGTATAATAGAGCTCCAACCATTAGAAAGAGAGATTTAAGTATATACAATACACAAGAAGAAGAGATATTAGGATATGTATTTCAACAAAAGACTCTACCTATTTAAAAATTGATCAATGATATTGTGACAAAGATAGAAAAAATGTGGGACTTTGTGGGCCAAAAATTTACCATAGCATTAAAGATAATAGAAGAAAAGACTGAATAAGCATTTAACAGAAATAAGAAAGGAATAGGAAAAAATATAATCAACATGAGAATTATAAAAATGAATGAAAAGTTTCTACAATTGAGGAAATTACAAACTCAAGCTTTGAAGATAGCATTGGATGCAAAGTGTGCTAGTATAAACATCCTAAGGGATGTTGTCTTGTCATGGCCCACCTACAAGAGTCCAAGGCATATGTATTGAATCTAAAGTTTGTCAAAAAAAAACAAATGCCTAGATGATTACCTTATCGACAAGGTAACTACAAGCAGCCCTTTCAACAATAATATTATCTAACTAGGGCTTATCCTCAATGACAAGAGCAATACAAGCAGCAGTGGCAACAACCATAGTCATCGAGGATTTCACCACCAAGAAAACTATATTCATATCAATAACTAGATCCTCATGGATACCATGTATAATGTCCTATATCTCTAGGAAGTACTCATGATCATGCTTCTTCTTTTGACTATCTAGCAAAATACCATAGGTCCACAACCTCACATATGGAGTTACAACCTCGCAAATCTCAACCAATAGCTAGTCCATCTTATTAAGCTTTCATTCCTTCCTCACCAGTATTATCACCTATAATGCAAGTGAAACTACCAACAAAACCTTAGCAACAAAGTGCTACTAGGGTAGTTAGTATAGAAAGAGAAGATCATACTAGCCACAGTACATGCAAATCTAGGAAATATCCTTTCTTTAGAACAAGTCCAAAAAGGTTGGTAGAGCAAGAACTTCATCAAATTATGTTCCTCCTATAATAGATCCTGCTACAACCACCATGCTTCTACAATAATCAAACTAGAAGGTTATGATTGTCATGTTAACTAATAGAGTATTAGATTGAATAAAAGTAGGAACTCTTCCTAAGAAAAGAATAGATCTTGCAAACCCTCTAATTTATTTGCAAATTGCTATAAACTCACCATGTAAAGCTTTACTACACTCAAGTTCTAGAATTAACTTGATATCTCAAGAACATATAAGACATGGAACTTACCATCATTAAATAAGTACAACATAAGACTACAACTTGCAAATCAAGTAGTTACCATTCCATTGGAATAGGTAGAAGATGTGGTGATCACTAGCAATGGATGATCTTATCCAATATATTTTCTAGTGATCAATGTAAATAGTGATAATGGGAACTTTCTTATCATTATGGGGAGATCATGGCTTAGCACAATTGATGCTAAACTTAGAATGAGTAACTTGTCCTTCAAAATTTCCAAGGAATATGAGCAAGAATCCATATAGATGCCAAAAATTTCATGCATTACTTATGATGAAGAAAAGTGTAGTTGTGGACTAAAAGTTTAGAACGTCAACACAACCTTTACACTAGCCCACAACAAATTTGAAAAACAAGCTTATATGCAAAAAGAAATATTGGTCACTAAATCCAAAGATACCTAGTGGTTAAGAAATGAGAACATAAAACTATCCAAGACATGCATGGAAACATCCAACTCACTTATTAACACCTACCCCATGAATATGAACCAAATTGAGGACTTACAGAAGAATATCCTAAACCATGATCATACACCAACAAGAAGTAGTGAACATGGAGACTTAAAACTTAAAATTAAGAATAAAAAAAAATATTTGGACATTCTAAAATGGAAAAATTATCTTGTCCAATAGGATATGTATCTTCAAGTGATCAAAACTTGACTATCATTAATGTTACATGGGATAATAAAAGAAAATATAAATAATTAAGGATGATAAACAAGAAGCCTTATCTATGACCTTGGGGATCTACGGTCTATTCCTTGAACACTCATTGATAACTTTAGTTGTGGGGAAGGTACCCTATCTTGAATTAGAAATTGATAAGTGTATTTTAACTTTTTTTTTTTAAGATTTTTTTATTTAAAATTTTTGTCCATTTTTTATCATTTTTGGTATTTTCTATATTCTTTAATATCTTTTCTATGCTTTCATATTTTTCACATTTCTTATTATTTCTTCATTCTTTAATATGTTTCAAATTCTTGAATATTCCTTATTCTTTTTATAATTTTACTATTTATCATGTACATATTTTTATTGATCTTTCTAATAAAGTGTAAAGAAATAAGTAGGATGTAGTCAAAATAATAATATTTTTACCCTATGTTATCAATCATTGAAATGAATAATTGTATATACAGTGAGGCCACATCATCCATCCACTCATTTCCAATAATACGAGGTTCTTACTATAGACATAATAACATTCTTTTCACAATAAAACTAAATAAACTTTTGATCATTATGTTTGGATGGAAAAGTGAAGAACTAAGAGGGAATGAAAAGGGTATGACATCAAGGGGATTTGTGAATTCTTTAAAGCTACTGCTATGATTCTTATTATATTGTTAAGTTGTATTATTTACTTAAGTTCTATCAAAAATTGAAAGCATGTTTTGAAATAAATGCTACCTTGCCATGTCACAAGAAAGACATGTTACCCATGCTTGAAGGTAGGTGACTTCTTAGGAATTTCAAGGTTTCTTGGACTTACATTGGTTATGAGGCTAGAATGACATGTTACCCATGCTTGAAGGCTCTCCTCTCTCCAATGGCCAAATCTTCTTTAAAATAAACTATATAGTTAATAACCTTTTTTCTTGTACCTCATTACCAAGTAATCATATTTCTTGCAATTGTGATAGTCTTATGGTTGTCAATTTTGGGATGATACAATGTGATGTCATTAGGAAGTGGGATGGACTTGGTTTAGATCTTGGATAGAAAGACTAATGATCATTTTAACCATGCATTACACACAAAATTCATTATGATTATGGTAAAACACATCACATCCCATTTTTTGCAATCCCTACTACTCCCATTTTACCTCACTATTATTTATAATTATAATTTTATGATTTTGTATAATATAGTATTGTTTTCCTATTAAGGCAATACTAACATGTATGTTTTGGAAGATAGGTATGATTTACATTCAACTCCTGAGTGCTCGTGGATACCTATAAATGTAGTTATATAATGACATTAAGAGTAGCAGACTACTTTGGGAAGGATCCACTTGTATAACTCTTATGTTTCATACTTGATGATCAATTCCACATCATCTTGTACCTCCTAGATACTTTAGCAAATATCATTATTTCCTTACATATTCATACTCACTCATAAGTTTAGCAATTTTGATCCAATCATCTCCTAAACATAGTTGACTTACCTTCCCAAACTCCTTCTTTAACATACTTTTGACATCAATCTCACACTCTAAGCATCATTTACTATTAAGAATACTTTGGGTCATCTTTACACCTTCTAAACTACCCATTCCATTAATTTTTTCAATTAAATTTTGTAAAAATTTCAACAATGATATTGTATATATGATATATGAGGCACTATGATATCACATCAACAATGTCGCATCTATGATATCACTCTTATTAAAATCTATATATATGCATAGACTGTTAAGAAATTTTTCATTTCCATCATTTCATGCAAGGGGAGTTCATGTTATCTTTTCATCTAATAACGTTCAGAGCTCCCTATCTTCCTCATCACATATTTGATTTAAGCCATTCTTGAATCCTTTTACACATGAAGTAACCATCTCAGTTGTGGGGGAGAGCATTGTGTGTAGTTTTTACAAATTGGACTAAATTTTCCTAATGCCTAGAAGAAAAATTAAGGGTAAGAACAATGAAAGATAATAACATTTTGATCTAACATAAGCTAATAAAATTAATTATTATTTACACTTATTCATTTGAATATATTTTAAATAATAAATTGAAGATAGTGACATATCATTAAGATAAAATTATTTTCAATTAATTGTTTAATTATTTACNTTATCTACCCACACCTACAACAGGACAATCCATGAAGGTAGAAGTTGATTCATTGCAAGCTCCAGAATAAGGAAAATGTCTCACACTCTCTAATGAGTGTCTTTAGGCTATTCAAGAGAAGTCTATCATGTCCACTATGATAGTGGAACTTAATTTTAGATGATTCATGGAGTTTACACTTATGACGGTTCACAAACAACTCTAAGCTTCATCACTCTTACCACCCATCTCAAGCAATGGTAAATGGTACTTGGGGGAAGTCCACAAATTTTGGTAGAATAGGCAATATGATGCCCTAGTAAATATTAAGTAAGTAACATTGTCATATTTAGTAGAAGAAATTACAAAGGCACTAAATATACCAAATGTTGGGACCAGCATCACTAAAATATCCACAAGTTCTGACAAAAATTCAAGGAATTTATGTTTGTAAAGGGTATATGGAACTACAAGAAAAGAATATAGTAGATTATCCACGATAGAGAAGATATACTTCAAAATTGGGACATATCATATCTTTTCAATCAAAAGAGTTAATAGAATTTCCACATATGCTATCTTGATATGATATTAATTAACTCTTTTGATTGAAAGAATATAGCAAATTATCCACTGTAGAGCAAATGTTATCTTGATGGGGAGATTTCAAGCCAATATTGTCCATCTGTTATTTTTTAAAATCCAAAGAATTTTTGAAGAGAAGAAGATAGGGTCTTATTAGAAAGTTGTGCAAACAAGCCAACAATTTGGACTATACCAATGATGTTCTTTGAAAGGCCCAAAATGCATCATTTGCAAAAATCTCCAAGCTAGTGTCATCCAAGAAAGATCAAGTAGTGAAACCAGTAGGCATTGAGGTTGCAACATGATCAACACTAGTGGCAAACATTTTAGGCATAGGCATAAAATAGGTAGAACCTATTGGATCAACCCTAGCTAAAAAATGAGCAAGACAAAGTGCTTTACCAGTGTAACAAGACAAAAAACCCCTTATGAGCCATCTACAATAAATAATAGAAATAATCGATTGGAGTAGTAGGGAAATCTCAAATATGTATAAAGTGGAAGATAATCTAAGTAGACTTGTAGTAGTCATAGGACCCCCTAGTGGTCAAGTATCTTTGCAAATAAGAGAAGATGATGATTAGGCATAACAAAGTTTAGAGAATGTTGTGGTGATAACAGCAAGATGTAATAGGATTAGCAAAAGTAATAGCAAATCATATTAAAGAATCATTTAATGTTCTTGTTGTATCACTGATAGACATTTTTGGAGCCAAAGATATTGAAGCATTAGCTAGAACGTTAGGAAAGGAAATAATGTCCCTTACTAAACATTAAGATATCTTGGAGAGACTATTGGAGATAACACAAGTCATGAAAAATATTTTTAATATCACCAATGATATCGCTATAGTGTAGATAGTATTGATATCTACAAAAGATAAGTTATTTATGGTAGAAACAAGGATGCAACATGTAGAGAATGAAGTGTAGAGACTAGAAGAAGAATTTAGTTGCATTAAGAACTAAAAGAAAAGACCTTGCATGATACATTATACTTGACTAGCTAGCATAATTTAGAGATGAAAAAATTGGTTAATTAATGATCAAATGAAAAAAATGAATATGGAGAAAGAAAAGTTATAGTGTGATTCCTTAGTAGCAAATACCTAGATATATGCCCATGCTAAAGTCATTGTTGCATTGGAAGAAGAAAATAAAGGAATTACTATAGATAATTTGAGGTTGATGGACATTGAAAAGCAAAGGAACATACTTGAAGAAAGTATCCATAAGCTAAGAGAGAAATTTTCCAAAGTTAAACTTGACATGAGACAATTGGCTCATGAGAATAGAACATTATCAATGAAAGAAGTACATGTAACAAGACAAAAATCAACCATTGAAATCAACATCTAGAAAAATGAGGCTAAGAAACACAAAAGGCTTAAGTAGCATTTCAAAGATCAAGTAGGCATGTACAAATAGATCAATGAAAAAGAGATTCAGATGGCCAAAGCCAAGATCAGTTGTATCACAAAGTAAACACTTGATTGAAAACTCATCCTAGATAGTCTTGCCCATGTCCATCAAGCAGAACTGAAGAACAAATATCTATCACTTAAGGACCTAATAGAATACATGGGATTAGCAAATCTCCATTGCACTAACTTAGCCATGTTGATAGCAGGTAGGCTAAGGATTGAATTGGAGCAAAAAGTGGCTACAATATATGCCATGTATGAGAAAGAGTTTTTAGATAGGAAAGATGCATAATAGAAGCTTTACATCATGAGCTCAAAATTATAGGTAGTCAAATCGAACTACTAGGACTAAAAAGATATTGCAAAAAATCTTACAAGAAGAATGACTTGTTACCAAAAACTACAGAAGATGGTTAGAGCGTTTAAGGTAGAAAGAATGTAATTTGTAGTGTAGTATGTCATGACCAATAAATGTTTTCCACAACTACCATGTCCTTGGAAAGCATGAACTCCTATAAACATCATTGAATTTGTATCGATGGTGCATGATCCAAAAATAGAAGAAGAGAAGCTCAGAGCATTGATGAATAGATACCAGTTCAAGAAACTAGATGACAAAAGGAAAAACCAATGGAGGAGCCACAACCACTAAGAACATGAATAATCTACATCAAGTTTTGTTTTGTTTTATTTTTTCTCATATGTCATTCATACATTGCATGATAATTTTGTAACACCACTCCAACAAAGATGGTGCATTTATAGTAGAGTTAATCATGTAAATATGTATCATGATGTTAAGTTCATGAAACTGCACAAGTTATAATAAACTCTATCCTCCTTTTGTTTGAACTTGAGGATGAGTTTTCAGTTAGTTGTGAGTGTAGGATGAAACACTTGGTATCATGAACTATGATATTGTATCTCAAGATACATTGTCATAGATACAATCTGGTAGTCCATGGTTATTCCTATTAATACAAGGCCACTATCTCATTGAAACAAAGTTTAAGCCCAACACTTAGCAAAATTCTTGCATTTTGTTTTCTTGAAGTTAGAGCTAGTTGTGGATGTCCACAATGTAGTGAATTATAGTTGTATAGAATCTTTATTTGAGTGGATTATTCTTGGACATAATTCATAAATGGAAATAAAGATCAATATTTTTCTTCATCATTATAGCATCTCATATAAAATAAATTTACTTTCCATATTATTTACTTTTACTAAGTCATTTATAGTTCCTAAGTTATCTACTATTCCAATGTTCATTAGTAAGGAGGAATAAGTACAAATGGTTCAAGCATAAAGTGGAATTGTTTGGTAACCTAGTAGTGACTTTACTTAATTCGCTCAAGAGTAAAGTTACTTGGTGATCCTAGTAATAGTTACATTAGCCTAGGATGTATATAGAATACTAGGAACAAATATTTATCATTATAGCCTGGAATAACTTTACATTTTCATTGTACTTAAAATAGAATTTACATTCATTTTCACTATGTCTACACTTAGCATACTTAAAAGTCAACCAGCATCATTTATCATAACCTTACTAAGGGTTAAACCATACATTTTACACCTTGCTTACTCTAACTAGAAATAGAAGGATCAAGAATTTACTATCAACTCACTAAGATACTTACATTATCCATCCATAAGTAATGATATGGTCATGCATGAAAACTTATGACTTGTATGGTTGAGTGTTGGAATTTCCTAACCACTCATCACCTAACCATAGTGATAACATGTTGGTTCCCTTTAGGATAAAGCACCACTAGATTGCTATAACTAGCCACATTCTTCTAATACTCTAACTTACTTGAAAGTGATTGGTTTACCTTTTGGAGAAAAATCCCTATTGTGGCCTATGTTATTCTTATCTAAATCCATTTTCTATTTCCTTTATATGATCATGATTCGCACTCATGTAACCTCATACTATGTCACTTCACTGAATAAAAGAAGATTTGTGATCAAGGAATTCAATCCCTAAATAAACCTATTAATGTTAATCCTTTCATATGTACTCAATGAACTCACTTAGCTGGATAAACTTCACATCATACTCAGAAAAAATGACATTTCCTTAGTATAACCTATAAAATTTATTAACCTTGATCCATATATACTTAGAGATATACCTCTCCTTTAAGGTCATTTTAGAATCCTCCCATTTCACCTTCTAGCCTTTCTAGCTCCTTTCCTTCCCCTTAGAATGTCATCATTTCTTAGTTGTATCCTATAACTAATACATTTCAATCAAGATCTATTACTTTGATGAAATTTCCATCACATGAAGTGCCTTCTCAACACCTCTCATCTAGTGCATTACTACATAAGGATCCTCAAATCTTACAAAGGTAGGAGGTCTCAAAAGTCTAAATTATTCTAATGGTGCCTAATCAATTTCTTAGACACTTCACCATCAATTGTACCACTACCACTGCCACCACCTACTACGAAACTTATTGCTTTTGTTGCCATTGTTTATGCTTTTAAGAAGTTAAGCAATTATGCAAACATATCTACTATTTCTCTTATTTCCTCTTCCACTGGAAATGTCAATTGTTATCACAATCTATTAAATACTCAATCACCAACCTATTGCTTTGATATTAACCTATAACACCCCCTAACCTAACAAGACCAGTAAGGTATTACATAAGGACAAGACCCATGAGACCTCAAGAAACTAAAACTACACAACTAATCAAAAATCATTAATGAAACAACATCATAAATTCAAGAATATAGAAAACTAAATGATAAACTAATGTTATCATACATAATGCATCATTAAACTCATATTAAGAAGCATTGACTAAGAGCATTAACAAATAGTTATGGTAGTAAACATATATATATATATAAGTAATTATCCTAATTTAATAGGAAATCTCACAACAACATATCTAGGAACTAATATTAATAAAATACAAGTCACTAAATCTTAATACATAGTTTTCCAAATAACAATAACTTAGAGTAGCTACTAAAATGTCTTCGCATAAGAAATCTTATGGTATAAGAAGAAAACATGAAACTCCATGATTTTTCCTCCTATGCAACATCACTGGGCTCAATTACACCAAGATAGCCTATAAGGGAAAATAATTCAGTCCAATGTAATTGAGTAAGGATATGTTATAAAAGATCCTTAATCAACTTAAATACTGGCACCATGAAGCTAGCTATAGAACATGAAAATATCATTCTTCAAAACATGTTAGCATCCACATCCAAGAAATACATTCACCACATTATCCATGTAATTGTACATTCTTAACTTATGTCAATACTATGACATACCTATGTTCCACCTCCATCAAATCCAACATACACACAAAATAAAATACAAATTCACATACCACGTGAACCATGATCCATGATTAACTTGTCAAACCATGTCATCTAATATATTAAGAGTTATTACACCTCCTTTGTCTAGGTAATCATATCCATCACATAGTATCATCAAGATTATTAAAACCATTTCCTTGCTAGTCTAGGTAGTCTTAAGATATCAAAATATGCCATCAAGACTATTGGAATCATTTCTTTACCAATCTAGGTGTCTATAATCATCTCATCAGGCCATTAAGACTATTGGGTCTATACCCTCACTAGTCTAGACCACATTATGGCATTAAGTTTATTAGGCTAGCCCACACTAGTCTAGGCATCAATTCCAAGTCATCATAATAGCATATATAACACAAGTCCAATAACATACAAATATTATATATGTATATACATCAAGGCACATAAAAATCAATATAGCCTTAACGGTAAGGGCCCTCCACTCAACTCAAGGCATGCAAGACATCATAATCAAGAACACCATTTATTTTAGCAATCCTAAGCATATAACATTTTAAATCATTCCTTTCATAACCAAATTTCCAAGATAACAATAGAATTTACCCCTTTTTATTTTTTTTCTTTGATTTTGTTTAGTCAACCTAAGGATCCAAATGATCCATCTAAGATAAACTCAATCATAGTTTAGTTATCTAGGCTAGGACTACATTGTATTTCTTGTTTTCTATTCCAATTGACCACATAATTCTATTTGACTAAATTGAGGTGGTCTAAAATTTCTAAACAATTAGTCATGTTAGTCTAATCGACCATACTACAATGACATAAAATTTTAGCAATTTCATCATTTAACCTCTAAAATGAGGTTTCAAAATGAGGAATTGAAATTTTAAATTCAAGGCACGATGACTACCAAATGAAAGACCCAAAGATTCATGAGTCTTGGTGCAAAGTACAAACATTTCTCAAGAACACTAAAAACTCTTAGCATTCAAAATTTATTAGAAATAGAATCAACAATATTATCATAAGCTTCAAAAAAAATCATCACTAGTTAGGACTCATAGAAATTCTAACAAGAAAAACTTTTAGTCCACTCTCAAAGGAAATTAGATACATACAAGAATGCATCTATTGCACCCAAATTGATCAAAAGAAAAATCCATTGTAAAACCCTTAGCAAAAAAAAATCTAAGAAACCTTGGCTAATGAGCTTACTTAACATGCTCCACAAGGCTTCTAGCAAACATAATAACACTAAGGATGATGTACCAAGATTGAAGGAAAAATCACTACCCTATGTTTGAAAGTAGCAAAACCTCTTGCTCTATTTCCTAAGAGTCCACAAAGAAGAAAGATAACAAAAAAATCCTAATTCATGGAACAAACCTAATTTTATCCTAAATTTTTTGTTTTGATATCTAATGATAGTTTCACTAATAAAACATATTCTATTCTTTAAATAAAACTAGTTATTCCATTCTATTAGTTATACATTTACATTGCCCATACTTTTTCAAAATTAATATACTATTTTAAAATGCAGATAACATTATTACTAGGTCACAAGTTCAAATATGAACATTAGCAAAATAACCTCTCCAATATCTAAGGTGTCTAACCAACACATAGAGCACACTAATTAAGGAAAATAAGTAAAAGCATTACATGTAATACTAGCACACCATCATACTTGATGAATGATTCTCTAATGTGCCACATCTCTAGCACCATGGTACCTAGCTACAAAGTCTAATAGGATTGATGTCCATATGAAGCTAAAATCATAATCTTTAACACTGATGGGCCATAGTTGGCTACATCAATGAGGCCTCATTAACATAGCCTTGTTGATTGGGCCCCATCAACATAGCCCCGTTGATGCATCATTTACTGCATTGACATGGCCCTGTCGACTTAGGGTTCATTTTTTGCTATAAATACATGCTCAACATCAAGAGAAATACTAATAGTAGTGGCAACAACCACAGTCATGGAAGATGTTGTTGCCAAGGCAACAACATCCATACTAATAACGAGATCCTTATGGATACTATGTATAACATTCTATATTTCTGAGAAGTACTCCCATTCATGCTTCTTCTTCCTACTATCTAGTAGAATACCATAGGCCCATAACCTCATGCATAGAGTCATAACATTACATTTCTCAACCAATAGTTGGTCCATCTTATCAAGCTTCCAATCCTTTATCACCAGTAGCATTGCTACAATGCAAGGGGAATTGCCAACACAACCTCAACAAAAAAGTGCTACTATGGTAGTTAGTATATAGAAAGAAGATCATATTAGCAATACTACATGAAAATCTAGGCAATTTCCTTTTTTAAGGATAAGTCTAGAAAATATTGGTAGAGAAGGAACTTCATCCATTCATGTTCCTCCTATAACAAATCCTTCTACAACCACCATGCTTCCACAACAATCAAATAAGAAGTTTACGATTCCCAAGTTAACTAATAAAGTATTAGATTAGATAAAGGTAGGAACTCTTTTTAAGAAAAGAATAGATCTTAGAAATCCTTTGATTTATTTGCAAATTGCTGGAAACTCACCATGTAAAGTTTTACTAAACTCAAATTCTAAAGTTAACTTGATATCTTAAAAAACATATAAGACATGGAACCTATTTCCTTTAAAGAAGTGCAACATAGGACTAGAGCTTACAAATGAATCAATCAACATTCCTTTGGGATAGGTAGAAGATGTGGTGCCCACTATCAATGGATGGTCTTATCTAGCAAATTTTCTTATGATTGATGTGAAGAATTATAACAAAGACTCTCCTATCATTATGAGGAGAGCATGACTTAGCACAGTTTATGCTAAACTTAGAATGAGAGACTTGTGCTTGGAAATTTCCAAGAAAGATGAGCAAGAAGCCATACAAATGTAAAGAAATCCATACATTACTTATGATGATGAAGGATGCAATTGTGGATCAAAATTTTAGATCATCAACACGATCTTTACTTTAATCTACAACAAATTTGAAAAACAAGTGTGTATGCAAAAAGAAATAATGACTACTAGACCAAAAGATACATAGTTGTTAAGAATTGGAAACAAAAAACTACCCAAGACATGCATGAAAACATCCAAATTAGTTATTAACTCCTACCCTAATAAAATGAACCAAATTAAGAACTTACATAAGGATGTCCTAAACCATGATCATACACCAACAATAAGTAATGAACATGGAGACTCAAATCCTAAAATTAAAAAAAAAATTATGCATAATAAGACAAAAATCAGCCATTAAAATTAGCACATGGGAAAATGAGGCCTAGAAACACAAAAGACTTAAGGAGCATTTCAAAGATCAAGTGGGCATGTATAAATAGATCAATGAAAAAGAGATCTAGATGGCCAAAGCCAAGATCAGTTTTATCACACAACAAAGACCTAATTGGAAATACATTTTGGATAGGTTTTCCCATGTTCATCAAGCATAACTAAAGAACAAAGACTTGCAAGTTAAAGACCTAACAAAATACATAGGGTTAGCAAATCTCCATTAAACTAACTCATCCATGTTGATAGTAGGCAGAACACAGATAGAATTGGAGTAGAAAGTGACCAAAATATATGCCATGTATGAAAAAGAGTTTTCAAATAAAAAAGATACATAGTAGAAGCTTCACATTATGAACTTTAAATTACAAGTAGTCAAATCCAACTACCAAGACCAAATTGATATTACAACAACTCTAGCTAGGAGAATGACTGATTATCAGGAATTGCAAAAGATGAACAAAGCATTTGAGATAGAAATAACACCATTTTTAGCATGGTATGTTAATGCCAATAAAATGATTTCACAACTATGATGTCCCTAGGAAGTGTTGACTCTTGTAAATATTGTTGAATTCACATGTACAATGCATGATTCCAAAATAAAAGAAGAGATGCTTAGAGCATTGTTGAATTGATACTAATTCAAGAAACCAAATGACAAAAGGAGAAAACCAATGAAGGATTTACCACCATCAAAAATTTGAAGAATCTACATCAAGTTTTTTTTTGTTTTAATTTTTTGTCATGTATCAATCATGCGTTGCATGATAATTTTGTAACACCACTCAAATGAAGATGTGATATTCATAATAGAGCTACTCATATAAATATATGTCATGATGTCGAGTCCATGTAACCCCACAAGTTGTAAGAAACTCTATCCTCCTTTTGTTTGAACTTGAGGATGAGCTTTCAGTTAGTCATGTGGGTAGGATGAAATACTTATTATCATTGATGAGACGCGAATTGCACAAGCCGCGATATCGCGGCCGATGCGATATCGCATCCCCTGCGATATCATGTACGCGATATCGCGGTCCGCCACCAAATCTATAAATAAGAGGTGGCACTCCCTTCATTTCCCAATCCTGGCTAGAAGTAGCGAAGCTCTAGCAGTTTGAACACTCCAGAGTTAGATTAATTTCCCATGTGCCCGCAGTAGGAGTCCTAGAGTGAACGGCTCTTTATTCGAGCAACTTTGTAACCTGAACACAAGTTGTGTACGGCAATAAAGATGAACTTGATTGGATAAACCTTGCAGTACATGGTTTTATTTTATTGTTATTTAT
>MNCI01008449.1:13787-26240 GCA_015680685.1 Gnetum montanum
GTGGCCAAGGTAGCATTGATGTAACTATAGTAGACACAATGATAGCAGTGGTTATGGTAAGGTGACAGTAGGTGATGGTGTCAATAGCATGTGTAAGGGTTTTACTATTTTTTCAGAATAGTGCTAGTTGTAGGATGTGACAAGGATAGTTGGCAGTAGTGCGCTATTCCTTGTTGTTACATTTCACATGGGTCCAAGATGTCTATTCCACCATTTTTGTTGGTGTTCACAACATCTAGGATGCCAGACATAGCATTTCCACTAATTTAGCTGGATTAATGTTATCCATCTATTATTAAAATGTTTATTTTTAAACTTAATTGAAGTATAAATAAGACTTTAATTTGTATTTGAGAGGGAGGCATCTTTTGTACAACCCGGTGGTGAATCCAATAGGCACCAAAGGTGTGCATCCAAAATTGATACCCAATAAAACCCACATCAAATTAAAGTCTAACTTTCCTTTGAAGAATTATTATGTGAGGATTTATTGAGCTTTGCAACAATTATAAACCATTAAAGTCCATTGTCAAGCTGTTAAGGTTGCTACATTTTCTAGACAACAAGGCAAAATCACAATTTAGGTGAAGTCCCCTTTGTAATTCTCATCATTATCTATGCTCATAACTTTGACTTTAATTTAATTTAATTATAAATCTTTATTCTTGAGCTTGTGATTAGAAGTTAGGATAAAGCTTCATAATTTTACTTATGAGTGGCAAGCATAAGTGTGGGACTTGTTCAGATTTGATTTTGACTATTTATTATCTTGGTGATTCTTTTGACTTCTAAACCATTCCTCCATGGGATATGACTCACAACTCAATCATAGATGAGGTGAAAATCTCTACAATGAAGAAAGGATAAAATATTCATGGTATCCAACACCTAATTATTTCCTGGATGATCACCTATAAATACCACACTTGGATGCATGATTGGGACATAGTTTGTTGATATATTTTAGATAGCTTTTTCATCGATTTTTTATTTCAAAATTTTTTTGTTGTTTCCTAGTGCATGCCTACAGTGTGATGTTAAGTGATTGTACAACATCCTTATTCAAGTGTGATGTACTTGGATGCTGATGAGCTGTGATATCATGTACGCGATATTGCAGCCCACCGCAATGTCTATAAATAAGAGGTAGCTTTCCTTGTTTTAGGCATCTAGACTTAGACCTTAGCCAAACTATAGTAGTTTTATCATTCCATAGTTAGAATAATTTCCATGTGCCTGCAGTAGGAGCCTTAAAGTGAATGGACCTTTATTCAAGCAAATTGTACCTACGCACACATTTGTGTACAGCAATAAAGACGAACTTTCTGATAAACCTTACAGCATGTGGAATAAGATAAATAGGAATCAATTATTGTTAAATGTTTAAATTATTTCCTAGATAATTAAATCTCTCTCAACCATTGACTCTCCTAGTTAAGTGCATTCAGTACGACCACTTCGAGCATCTGTGTAACGCTTGGTAACCTAGTAACAAGTAGTGTTTGGTAATCCCAGCAGCGTTGCACTTGTTTAGGGTGTGTGCGCTTTGAGATACTGGTGTTAGGATAATTAGAACTTATTTAGTGAATATTTAATGAAATTTAGTCACTTAGGCTCTTCACCTTCCCTTATTAGCATAAGACATTAAAAAGATAAAAGACATAAAAATCATATGCCTCAAGCTTACTTAACCATACAACCGTAACAATATAAGTAAGTTTGGGAAGACAACGATTGATTAATGTTAAGTGTTCCATTAAGGTGCATGAGCACTTAGTCCTTAGAGTTTGACTAGATCATGTCTGAGATGCGCGTATTCATATGGTTGAGTGTAGGGGTACCTCGCCACTCATCATTGGCATCGTTGCTAGGGACTTAGTTATTTGTGCACTATGTAGAACATAGGAGATCATTCATATCATTGGGATTCTAGAACGAACCCTTAGGGATGGTCAAAAGAAAAATTAGATAATGATAAATAGCACTCTGAACAAGACTAAAATATCTTCTTCTTCACACAAAAGCACTTCACCACCTAGGACCAACACAAGAGACAGTTGATGGAACAACACATGTAACCAAGATCCACCAGTTCCTTAACAATTCTGTGTGGTATATATTCATCACAATGAATATGTACCCAACTTTACCTTTATTCTTCATCAAGATGAAAAACTTTGTTGGAAAGACTTGGAGGGTAACATAGTGTTGCCTCCAGATCGAGCAGTCCCCAACATGCTCCTTCGTGCTCTTGCATGAATAGGCATGTCACAGTTGTACGCAAAGTACGTTGCATGTGACCATGAAAAAAGGGACTACCATCCCACAGAAGCACAACGTCAAAGTGACTTGCAATAGGAGATATAATATACATCGTTGAAGGGTAAAAGACCCCATAAAAGTCCACTCGTCTTAAGCAAAATTGAGGGTGGTGAACCTATTTCAATGTTCCCCACAAAGNTTCAATATTAGAATGTATTCATAAGGAACCTAAATGTGAAGATAAAGGTAAACAGAGTGAGAAACCTCAACAAGAGAGTTGAAAGCGAGGACAAGGGCACTCTAGGGAATCACGACATGGAATAAGGTAGAGTAGGGAACCACATAGACATCATAGATGCTATGAAAGAAATGACCATGAAGAACCCCTACTTGCAACCCAAAGCATGTTAGACATCACATAGGCCATAATAATTCCCACAAAGCATCAAAAAGATAGTAAGATCAAGAGGTCAGACATGAATAATATCCCACAATTTGAAGGGGGATACAACATTGATCCCCAGAATTACTTACAAGAATTTCACAATGCATGTGCCTTGCAGAACATTAATAATGAATGGAAAAATCTAAAGTTATTCCCAAGGAAACTAGTAAAAGAAGCGAAAATCTGGTACCGATCCTTAGAACTAGAATCCATTTGAAGGTGGAGTATGATACTAGAACTATTTACCGATAAGTATCAAATGTACTCCTGGGTGTCCAAACTACGAAAGAAAATCCAAGGATGGAAGCAAGGAAGTCATGAAACCTTGGATGCTACCATGGACCAATATTATGCACTGCTACATCATTGCCCAAGCCATGGTTACTCGCAGCAGGATCAACTATGTTATCTCATAGATGGACTTAGGCATGAAACCAGGAGAACCCTTGAAACATATTCCCAAGGGAGATTATCAAAGCTTAGGTCCCATCAGGTTCATAGATTGTTGGAGTAAGTAGCTAAGGAAGAAGGAGAGCTATGTAAGAGAGAAAGTGTGGAAGAGTTATGATCCTTCCCTCCGAAAAAGGGGAATGAGATTCTATGAGGAAGAGGAAGAGTCACCACTTAAAGAGATGGTGAATAGAAAAAACTTGCCACTCAAAAAATTAACAATAGAAGTGTTGGTAAAGGTAGACCAAATGTGGGACTTCTTAGATAGTAGATTTGAAACCATTCTCAAAATTGTAGAGGATTCTAAGGAGTGAAGTAGTGGCTATGACAAAAAGAAAAAGAGGGATTTGGACCATGCATGTAACAAAGGTAAGGGTAAAATGGCCATCACCGAAGAGGTTGTGGATTCTGATATGGACAATGATGGTGGATGCAAGATATGTTAGTATGATCATCCTAAGGGATGTTGCCCAGTAATCTCACATCTACAAGAGTCTGGGGTGTATGCGCTTAACCCATGACTTAAAAAATGGCAAGCACCCCAATGGTTACCTTATCTCCAAGGTAACCTAAGGTAGTTCCACCAACCATTAATGTATTATCCAAGTGGAACTCTGCCACAACCTATTGAGCAACACTAGTAGTGGAAATACCCACAATCATGGGGGATGCCACTCCCGAGGCAACAATACCCTTACTAGCAATCGGATCCATATGGCTACTACGTGTAGCAGCCAATATCTCCATGTCACTTAGTTGGTCACATGACATCATAATGTCACTACCAAGCTTGGGAGTATTATAGGACTCCTTCTCCTGGGAGAGATAACCCAAAAACATACCATCCTCCAAAGCCATCCGCAACTCTCACATCGATAGCACCATTACCACCCGCTCCAATAATGCAAGGGGAACTCCCCACTCAACCACAACAACGCAATGCTATGAGAGCTGTAAACTATCAATCCACTACTAGTTCTAACAATTGCACAAAGAGAAGACCTTTCTTCAGAACTAACAGTCCAACCAAACTCTCACAATCACAAGCGATTGAGCCTTAGAACGGTTATTCATCAAATAAGGCTTCAAAGCTCCCTTTAAACCAAAAACAGAGCTCAACGCACATGCTTATGTTAACACATGTTTTCACTAACTAGATTAAGGAGGGCCACCTTCCTAGGGAATTCTCTAACCCTGAAAGCCCTTTAATCTATCTCCAAGTCATTGGGAATGAACCATGTAAAGCTCTTCTAGACTTAGGTTCTAGAGTCAAATTAATATCATAAGAGATGTATAAAGCCTAGAACCTGCCTCCACTAAAGAAGAGAAATATTTGCTTAGAGTTGTCTAACTAGTCCATCACTATCACCTTGGGACTGGTGGAGGACATCGTTATCATTGTGTGTGGGTGGTCATACCTAGCTGATTTCCTAGTGATACAAGTAAATAATAACAAAGGGGACTTCCCAATAATAATGGGAAGGGCATGGCTAAGTACCATAAACGCATTCCTAGGAATCCATGATCTTTCCATAGAAATATCTAAGGAAAATACTTTTGGGAAGATCGAGAGGAAGAAATTGACATGCATCACATACAATGATACTGGGTGTGATTGCATATAGGAATGTTCAACATTGCCTGCATGCAACCGGTGTGCCCAAGAAATTAACATACACAAGTGCTTGTACGTAGCAACCACACAATAAGAAAGCACCCACTAGTTGATAGCTGATCAGGAGAGCAACTCACCAACATGCATGGAACTAACTGGGGAAACAACTTGCACCCACGTCAAAAGCATAGATACACTGGAGCAAGAGTGTTGCCAACTTTCAACCCTTATCCTAAAAACATCAATAGGGGGAAGCTAGACATTTCCAAAAACTTCGAACAAACACTTTGATAAAAAATTACTAATCAATGTGCAACAACCTAAACTTTACCATGAATCTAGAATCGTCAATGCACATAAAAAATCAGAGAGAGGATGAACTCACTCATTATTTTAGATGTCCCCCTTCACACTTAGTCATGGTGGAGATGGCCACCTATGCTAATCAATAAAGGCCCTCAGTTCCCTTTTTAAGTTTTTTTCAACACATTTTTGTTTTCAAAATTTCTTTAACTTTTTTTTTTGCAACATTGTTCATACTTTTTCATTTAGTTGTGTATTTATTTATTTTGTTAAGTTTGTCACCTAATAAGTGCTTCTGAAGATGGTATGAGTTGTGTTTCATTGATTGCTAATGTTTGGTTTTTACTTTTAGTTATGATGTTGATACTAGGGTATGGTTCTTTTGATATAATAGGCAATGAGTCCACGTCATCCATGCATCCATGAATCTCTATGGTCTCTCTTGGCTTGGAACTATATAGTCCCTTTCCTTAAACAATAAGAACTATCAACGAATCAGTGACTGGGCATTTCTCAATCTAACGAAGGAATTAAGGATAGAAAAGGGTGTGACTTCAAGGGGACTTGATGCATTTGTGTTGGCCATTCTCTTGGGTGCTTGGATGTTTTCTTCTTGAGTTTCCCTTACCATTTCTATGTTGCTCCATTATTGGGAAGCTGAGCTAATCAAAATAATAAGTCTTTGCATGGTGTGGTTCTCACAGAAAGAAAGGAGATAGCAGTGGGAATTCAAAGCACATCGCTTAGAAAAAATAATCATCCAGGCTACAAGCACTGGCTATGTAACCAAATAAACATGTTCCCTATAACTAAGTCCTTTTCTTGTTTCCTACTTTCTCCTTTTTCATTTCATCGGAATGGTGGTGACTTTTTGGCAGAAGCATTCTCACTACTCCAAGTGGATGGATTGGCCAAATGTATTAATGTGAAGTCACTAGATGTAGATTGTTTGAGGTTGGATTTGGAATGAGATCTACTAAGTCACATTAACCATTAATACACAAGGGGTTGTACACCACCTTGTTCTTAAGAGTCCATTCCATTCTCTTCTTTCCATCATTCTTTCTCCATTTTTCACCTCATTTCCAATTGTATCAATAGTATATATTTTGGTTGATGCATTTTTTCTTTTTGGTAAATTCTTATGGTTAAGACTTTAAATTTTGTGTCCAAATGGCATTTCCAGAGCCTACGAACTCTTTAAATGTAGGATTTTCAGGGCATTAAGGGCATGAGCTTGCTTTGGGGAGGACCCATTGGCATTCCTATTTGATACATCCATTAATTTCTTTCCCTTAAACATTTTTTGCAATCAACTTTTATTTTGTTCATTTCCATCCCCAACATCAATTTTATCGGTGTTATCGTTGTTTCTTTTTCTCCATCTTCCTTATTTCTTATTCCTTTTTTCCATTCTCTCGCTACCGAAGCTTTGCCCTCAGTCATGGGAGTCCTGGTCCAATTTCTTTAATTTTCTCCTAACCCCTACAACTTGGGTACTCACCAGTATTATATCTCCAGAATTTGCATCAACCATATCACAACTTAGCCAATGGACCTTACACTGAGGCAAGGTATCAACTACATTGTGATTCATTTACCCTTGCTAATATAAGACTATGTTGTGTCTGTAGATGACAATCATACACCAATGGATTGGATCTGGATGGAACACTTGGAATGGGCTAGTGCTTGAGTAGTTATGCAAGGAACAAGATCGATGATGTGGTTATGGATGGACAATGGAAGGTGCAATCTTGGCATTGGTAGTAGCAAAATTATTCTTCTTCTTCTCTCTCTCTCTCTCTCTCTCTCTTTCTCTTCTCTCTTAGCTACCAAATAAAGCCGGATGTCAAATGTGTATAGTTTTCACTCTTGTTGTCATGAACACTAATATTTTCATGTGTTGTAATGATGATCCATTCACATGTCACCCCATTCACCATTAGTATCATTCAAGTAAATAATCCCATACCTTTCCAATATTTTGTAAGGAACTCGAGGATGAGTTTTCATTCAGTCATGGCGGTATGATGCGTTGCGATATTGCATACACAATATTGCATCTGCGATATTGCGTCCACCCCTATGATATTCCATATGTGATATCGTAGCCCATTACAATGTCTATAAATAAGAGATGGCTTTCCCTATTTTAGGCATCTAGACTTAGACCTTAGCCAAACTATAGTAGTTTTACCATCCCAAATTTAGAATAATTTCCATGTGCTTGCAGTAGGAGTCTTAAAGTAAACAGATCTTTATTCGAGAAAATTGTACCTAAGCACACATTTGTGTATGGAAATAAAGATGAAGTTTCTAATAAACCTTGTAGCATGTGGACTAAGCTAAATAGGAATCAATTATTGTTAAATGTTTAAATGCTTTCCTAGATAATTAAATCTCTCTCAACCCTTGACTCTCCTAGTTAGATGCATTCAGTACGATCGCTTCCAGCACATGTGTAACACTTGGTAACCTAGTAACAAGTAGCGTTTGGTAATCCCAGCAATGTTGCACTAGTTCAGGATGTGTGCAGCATGTGGGAACAGATACTGGTGCTAGGACAATTAGAAATTAGTTAATGAAAGTTAGTCACTTAGTCTCTTCACCTTCCCCTATTAGCATAAGACATTAAAAAGATAAAAGATATAAAAATCATACGCCTCAAGCTTACTTAACCATACAACCATGACGATACAAGTAAGTGTGGGAAGATAGCGATTGATTAACCTTAAGTGTTCCATTAAGGTGCATAACCACTTAGTCCTTAGAGTTTAACCGGATCACGCATGAGACGCTCGTATTTGTATGGTTGAGTGTAGGGATACCTCGCCACTCATCAGATGTGTTACATGATAGGCAATAAAGATCAAGATTACTTCCATCATTGCAACATCCACCTAGATTTATTATTGCTTTAAATTGTTTAATTATTTACTATTTTCTTAGTTAATCTTTTCATTTATTACTCTTTATAATTCTTTTGATTATGTGGAATGAGTAAAAATAATCGTGAGTGCTTAAGTGTAATTACTTAGTAGCCCAGTAGTGTATCATTTAGTACAACCAATGACATACACTTGGTAATCCTAGCAATAGTTATATGAAGTCCAAGGCATGTGTGGATGATTAGAAATGGATATTCATTACACAAAGGCCAATTTAGAGTTTACTTTTCATTGTTAATTAGCTTAGTTAATAAATCTCTTTATTATCATTAGGAGTAGCTTAGGACTAGGCAATATTAATCATGATATGCCTCACTTTAAACTAAATCATCCATGATAAAGTTACCACTAGTTCAAGTTGAAAGATAGCAAACTATAATCAGGGCATAACAATTTAGATGCACAACTAGTCCCATCCATGGAATTTGAGTAGATCGTGTATGAATGCTTGTGATTCATATGGTTGAGCATAGTGGTACCTCGCCACTCATCACCAAGGAAGGAGTTTATTCATTGCACTTATTATTTTTTGAAATTCTTGAGAAGCCTCCTACCTTGAAGCATGGGTAGCATGTCTTTCTAGTGGAACCCCTAGAATTTTATTCTATGCATGAGTTTTGTTTTTATCTATGTCAACCTTACTAGAGGACTACCTTCAGGCATGGGTAACATGTCTTTCCAGTGACATGATAAGGCAATAGTTATTGCACTTACTCTTGCCCCCCATTTTTTTAGATCCAGAAGGATATAATACAACCTATCAATAGGATAAAACTAATAGAAGTAATCCAAGAGACTCCACAAAATCCCATGATGTCATACCCTTTAAATTCCAACTTGGTTCTTCACTTTTTAGTCTAGGCATAATGATCATAATTTTATTCTTAGTTGTATGATGAAAAGAATATCATTATGGCCATGGTAAGAACCTCTGATTAATGGAATGGATGGATGGATGTTGTGGTCTCATTGTTCAAATAATCAGTTCCTTATGTCTTGATAACATAGAGAAATTTTTACTTTATTGGACTACATCTTGCCTTACTCTTAATGTGTTTTAATAATAGTGAAAATTATTTACAAGTATTAACAAAGTATGAAAAAGATCTTAAAAATTGGAAAAATATGTAAAGAATGAAAAATGTCCAAAATGAAAAATTATTAAAGAATTGAAAAATGTAAAATAATATTGAAAATTTAAGAAATGGAAAAGTATTTAATAATGAGAAAAATTGTATGAAAGAATGTGAAAAGATATCTCAAAAATTTAAAAATGAAAAATAATTATAAAACAAAAAAATAGAAAAACACTTATTAATTCTAGAATCAAAACAAGGCATCTCCCCCACAACTCAACTCATGGGTGAGTGTTTGGAAAATGTACTATAGGTATCCTAGATCAAAAAATCTAGGTGGTTTAGTTACCATCCTTAGTGATTTAACTTTTTGGTTATTGTCCCATGTAATCTTGATGGTAATAGCATCATGATCATTCAAGTTTTTGTTTTCTTTTCCTAGTGATGAATGATTATGATTTAATAGTTTCATTTTTTGGTTCTTAGATGGATTCATTTTCTTGGGATGAGAATTAATAACTGAATCAAATTGTTCCATGCATACCTTGGATAGTCTAACATTCTTAGGTGTTAGCCATCAAGTTTCTTTTGGTTTAATGACTCCTACACTCTCTTGTGTGCACAGTTGTTTCTCACATTTGTTGTAGATTGATGTAATGACTATGTTGATATTCTGGAAGGTCATTCCACAACTACACCTTTCTTTTCTAGTAGTAATGCATGGAATCTATTTCATGTGTATGGATTTATGCTTGTTGTTCTTAGAGATTTCAACAGATAAATCTCTCATACTTAAATTAGCATTGATTATGCTGAAGCCATGCCTCCCCATGATAATTGGAAATTCCTTATCTTCATTTTTCACATCGATTATAAGAAATTTTGTTGGATAAGATCACCCATTGATAGTTGTCACCACATCCTCTATCTATCTCAAAGGAATGATGAAAAATTGATCTACAAGATCCAACCTTATATTGCACTCCTTTTAAGGGTGGTAGGTTCTATGCTTGATATGTTTCATAAGAGATCAAATTCACTCCAAAACCTGAGTCTAATAGAGCTTTGCATGATAAATTTCCAAGTATCCTTAGATAAATCAAAGGAACTCCTCGATCAATTCTTTTCTTAGGGAGTGGTCCTACCTTTATCCAGTTTGTGACTATTTTTGTAAGCATAATAGTTTGCATGATTATCTTTGATGATGATGGAAGCTTATGGTTGGTAAGAGAATTTGTTGTAGGATAAGCTAGTCCAAATGAAGTCCTAATTCTACTAGCCTTTGCAAGGCTTTTCATAAAGAAAGGACATTTCTTTGACTGGCCCTTAGTCTTGTTGGTAAGATCCTCTATCTATATACTTATTGCCCTTATAGCTTTCCACTGCTATGATTGTGATGGTAATTCACCTTGCATAGTAGGTAGTGGCACTAGTGGCAAATGAGTTGGATGTTGATTTGAAGAATCAGCTGTTGATGGATGCATATATGAGTTTGGATCTATCCTTGGTGGTGTTGGTCTATGGTACTCCATGGGGTAGTATTGTGAAGTTTGGATAACAGCATTACCAGGAGAGATTGGATGTTGAACATAGTATCCATAAGGATCAGGTTATAGATATGCATATTGTTGGGGTGGTGGTGGCATAGCACATGATTGGGGTTGTTGCCAGTGCTAATGGTATTACTCCTATGGCTATGGATAGACTCCACTAGGATAGTATGTTGGTTGAAGGTTCTACCTATAGTTACCTTAAGGATAAGGTAACCTTATGGGCATTTATTTTTTAACAAATTTGATACTAAATTCATATGCTCCCATTTTTTTTGTAAATATGACATTACTAGAAAGCATTCCTTGGGATGGTCATACTAACATGCCACACATCCTTCCTCATTGATAGAGCTAGTGTTTGAACACTCAACCATTAAATCCACTTTATCCTTTCGTCCAAAATATTTCTTCTTTTTCTTGTCTTTGCCCTTTCCAAAGGGTTTCTTTGCTCTCTCCTCGAAAATCTTTAGAGCTATTGTACATCTTTCATCAACTAAGTCCCACATTTTTGCTACCTGTGCTACTACATCAATGATAAATTTTTGAATCAATAAAGCTTTCTTCTAAATTGCCTAATCAAAGGTCTCATCCTCCTGTGTGTCACAAACTCTTGCATCCCTTTTGTTCATAGATGGATCTTTATTGTACTCTTCAACTGATTCTCTCTTTCATAATTCACCTTCCACCTTGGTCACTTGATCAATTAATTTGTAGATTCAATGGATAATCATTTTAGATAGTTAGCCTTGAAAATAAATCCCAAGGGTCTCTCTAGTCTTTTTTGTAATCCATCTATAATATGCCTTGGTTGCTCTCGCTATGAGAATCCATGCCCTAGGCATATGTGTAGTAGTTAATAGTATCTACCCATTGTTGCATCAAGGGTTTCATGAGTCCCTTACTTTCATCCTTGGATTTTTTTTCTTGAGTTAGACATTAGTGAGTAGGTTTGGTACTTATTTTTGAAGATCTATAGCATGGTACTCCATCTTCTAATTGATTCAAGTTTGAGTGATCTATACCAACTCTTTGCCTCTTTCACAAGTATTCTTGGAATTAACTTCAACTTCTACTAATTACTTTCAATGTTTTCTAGGATGTAAGAATCATGGAAATCTTGGATGTGATGTTGTGGATCAACATTATAACCACCTTCAAATCTTGGCATGTTATTCATATCATGCCATTTGATACAACTATCCTTCATATGCTTGGTTGGTATGTGTACAGCTTCTTGAATTTTTATCATGCTATGGGTTGCCATCAAGGGTTCATCATCATAATCAAGTTCATGTGCTATATTATAGTGGTGTCCCCTTCTACACTCATCCCTTTCATGATCCTCCCTTTGATCCCTTTGTATTCTTTTCTCATATACTTCATCTTCTAAATTAGAGTGTCTTGAATGATGGTCATGAGCCCTTCTTTCTTCTCTATCATGATCTTGATACTTGTAGCTTCTTATGTCAAAGTCCACTGACAATCATGATGAGGTGGACAAGATAGTAGGAGAATCCCAGTAACGGCTAGCGTTTGGTAAGCCACAGTTGCATAGTTCAGGGTGTGTCCGCTAAGTGGGAACGGATGCTGACGCTAGTTAATTTAGACTAGGACATTAGTTAGAGTTAGCTTAGTTTCTCAACCCTTCTCTCTGATAGCATAGGAGAAAACCTGAAAATACCAAAAAAATCACATACCTCAGACTTGCTTAACCATACACCATGACACTTACAAGAAAGCCTGGGAAGACAACGAACGATTAACCCCAAGTGTTTCTTGTGGTGTTAAGGCATTTAGT
>MNCI01008449.1:43794-65936 GCA_015680685.1 Gnetum montanum
GAGCAAACAAATATGCATGGAATGAACTAAGGAGACAACTCATGCTAACAACAGAGGCATAGACACATTGGAATATGAGCGTTGCCAACTTTCATCCCTCAACCTAAAAACATCAGAAGGGAAAAGTTGGGCACTTTTAAGAAATTTAAATAGCCACTCATTACTTTGGATCTCTTCCTTACAATTCAGTCATGGGGGAGATGGCCACCTATGCTAATCATATGGGGCCCTTAGTTCTTTTTAAGTTTTTTTTACACATTTTTGTTTTACGCATTTTTGTTTTACATGTTTTTGTTTTACAAATTTCTTTAACTTTTCTCATTTTTGTTTTGCAAATTTCTTTAACTTTTCTTGTTTTTATTTTACAATATCATTGTTTTTTTCCATTTTTTGGTGTGTGTGTGTGCCATCCACCATGTAAGTTCGTCACCCAATAAGTGTTCGGAATGATGGTATGAACTATTTTTCATTGATTGCTGATGTTTGGTTTTTACCTTTAAGTTACGATGTTGACACTAAGGTATGTTGTTTTGATATGACAGGAAATGAGTCCACTTCATCCATCTATCCATCAAAGTCTATGGTTCCTCTTGGCTTGGAAATGTACAGTCCCCTTCCTAATAAGAACTTTAACAAATCGGTGATTGGGTACTTCTCAAACTAAGGAAGGACTCAAGGTTTGAAAAGGGTGTGACTTCAGGGGAACTTGATGCATTTGTATTGGCCATTCACTTGGGTGCTTGGATGTTTTCTTCTTGAGTTTTCTTGGTGTTCCGATCTTACCCACTTTTCGGAAGCTGAGACAATAAAAAAAAAAGTCTTTGTATGGTATGGTTCTCATGCATAAAAACAAAAAACACGAAAAAAAAAAATCAAAACCAAAGTGAGAATTCAAAGCACACCCCTTAGATGAAATAACTTTGGGCTACAAGCACTGGTTATGGAACCAAAGTGTTCCCTCTAACTAAGGCCCTTCTTGTTTCCCATTCTCTCCTTTGTTTCATCGGAATGGTGGTGGCTCTTGGAGATGCATTCTTGTTACTCCAGTGGATGGTTTCGCCAAGTGTATTGATGCAAAGTCACTGGATGTGGTTGGTTTGAGGCTAGAGTTGGAATGAGATTTGCCAGGTCACATTAATCATGAAACACACAAGGGGTTGTACACCACCTTGTTCTTAGGATTCCATTCCATCCTCTTCTCTCCACCCTTCTCTCCACTATTCACCTCATTGCCAATTGTATCATTAGTGTATATTTTAGTAGATACATTGTTTTCTTTTTGGTAAATTCTCCCAGTTAAGACTTTAACTCTTGTTCCAAAGGACATTCCCAGACCTTGTGGACTCTTTGAATGTGGGTTTTTTAGGGCACTAAAGGGCATTAGCCTACTTTGGGGAGGACCCACTGACATTCCTATTTGATGCATTAGTTAACTTCTTTCCCTTAACATTTTGCAATTAATTTTATTTTGTTCATTTCTATCTTGACATATATTTTATCGATGTCCTATTTGTCTCTTTTTCTTCCTCTTTCTTGTTCTTATTCTTTTTCCATTCTATCGCTATCGGAGGTTCACGATTAGTCATGGGGATACGGGGCCTGATTTTTTCGATTTTCTCCTAGTCCCGAATTTTTTTTGATTTTCTCCCTACCCCTACACCTTTAATAGTCATCATTTATATATTCCTAGATCTGTATTAGCCATGCCACAACCCAGCCAATGGACTTACAATGAAGCAAAGTATAACCACATTGAAATTCATTTACCCTTGCTAATATAAGACTCTATTGTGTGTGTAGATGATGATCATGCAACAATGGACCAGATCTGGAGGAAGCACTTGGAATGGAGCAGTGATGAAAGCAGCTATGCAAGGAGCAAAATTGATGATGCGCTTACGGATGGACAATGAAAGGTGCAATCTGGGCACTGGCAGTAGCAAGACTTCTTCTCATTTCTTCTCTTCTCTTTTCTCTCAAGCTGCCAAATGTGGCCTGATGTCAATGTTAATAAGGTGTTCACCCTTGTTGTCATGAACACCAGTTTTGTCAAGTCTTGTAATAATGATCCATTCACATGTCATCCCATTAGTTCCATTCCCTCAATAATTCCATACCTACCCAATATTATTGTAATGAACTCGAGGACAAGTTTTCATTCACTCATGGGGGCATGATGGGATGCGATATCGCATGAGCTGAAATATCGCGTACGCGATATCACGGCCGTCATGATATCGCATCCCATCCGATATTGCGTACACGATGCGATATCGTGGTTCGCCACCATATTTATAAATAAGAGGCGGCGCTCTTCTTATTCCTTATTGTAGGCTTAAAGTAGAGAATATCTGGTAGATTGATCACCCTAGAGATAGATTATTTTCCATGTGCCCACAGTAGAAGTCCTCAAGTGAACGGATCTTTATTCGAGCAGCTTTGTACCTAAATGCAAGTTGTGCATGGCAATAAACATGAGCTTTGTAGATAAACCTTGCAGTACATGGAATAGGTTTATTACATGTTATTTCTTACCAGTTATTTATTACCTGTTGTTAGCATGGTATGAGTACGACTTGATTACAATCATTTACGAATGTCTTCATTTAGTCAAGGAATTCGTTACTCATCGCGATTAGGCTCTCTCACCCTAAACTCCTAGAATGTGGGATAAGTATAACTTGGTTACGAGCATTCAAGGATGTGTACGGTTAGCCAAGGAATGGATGCTTATCACACTTAGGTTAGTTAAGTTCCTCAGTACGACCACTTCGAGCATGTGCATGCATTACATGTGGTGATCCCATTAACGATTAGCGTTTGGTAGCCATAGTTGCATAGTTCAGGGTGTGTACAGGAAGTGGGAATGGATGCTGATGCTAGGAACTTAGTGCATTAGTTAGATTTAGTTAGTTTTTCAACCCTTTACCTCTTATCATAGGAGAAAAACATAAAATACTATAAAAATCATATACCTCAGACTTGCTTAACCATACACTGTGACACATAGATGTAAGCCTGGGAAGATAATGATTAATTAACCCCAAGTGTTCCAAGCAGCGTGTAGGCATTTAGTTTGCGGAGTTTGACCGGATCATGCATGCGATGCTCGTATTTGTATGGTTGAGTGTAGGTATACCCGCCACTCATCAAAAGATAACAATGGCAATCTACTAAATAGAAAAGTCATGGATTACTGACTCCATGAATTATCTCACCATGTAATAGCTTCTTGTTGAGTGGAACAAGGAAAAAAAGGAATAGTTCCTTTACCAAGTTAAATAATATATAGAAATATTTACAAGATATGTGCTGATGGACTAATAAGATGGTGCATTCTAGAAGAGAACCAACAAAGAACTCTACAAGATGCACATAAGGAACCATGTGGTGGTCAATATGTAGGATGTAGAACAACACTAAATCTAATGATGGTAGGTTAATTTTGGTCTACCATATTTAAGGATGCACAAAAATTCACTCAATCTTATGAAAGATGCCATTGTGACGAAGGAGTAACAATTAGAAATGAAAGACCACAATAATTGATCTAGCCACTAGAGCCATTTGATATTTGGTGAATTAATTTTATGGTACCCATCATACCTATGTCCAACAAGAAATCATACATTATAGTGACAGTTTATTATTGCACAAAGTTGGTAGAAGTAGCTGTAGTCAAAGATTGCACAACCAAAATAGTTGCTAAATTCCTTCAACAACACATGGTGAATAGATCTAGAGTATCATGCATCCTCATATCTAATAATGAAAAACATTTTATAGGAGTTATAGTTAAAAAGATAATGTAATGACTTGGGGTGAACACAAATTAACCATGACATACCATTGCCAAGCAAATGATCAAGTAGAAGTGACTAACCAAGAAATCATGAGAGTATTTACTAGAACAATTAGTTAATTTACAAAGTACTAAAGCACTAAGCTAAATACCTCTCTATGGGCATATAGATCCACATGGAAACTTCCAATAGGATACTGATCATATGAACTAGTTTATGAAAAAATTCCTACACTACCAAACCAAGTGGAGCTACAAACTTTAGCTACTACTAGTGAGCCTAACTTGGACCTAAAATTAGCTTAAAAGGGAGAGAGAGAAAAACATCTCATGAATATTGACCTTTTAGAAGACAATAGACTTGTAGCTTTGATGAGTAATGACATTCACAAGAAATACTATAAATGTAGGAATAACATAAGAATATGACATGTATCAATCCAATTGGATGTTAAAGTCCTATACTACAATCCTAGTCATATGCCACAAAAGGCTAAGTTTCAAAATTTATGGGAGGGATCCTATATCATCCATGCAACATACCAATCGGGTGCCATGGAGATCTATCACCCAACCATTCTACAAAATCTTATCTTAGTCATTATTTATCAAGTCAAATCATTCTATGAACATCCCAAATCTTCTATGGATCCTACCCTATATACCAAACCATCCTTAACTGATTAGAGTAGTTACTCTAGCAGTTACTCTAATTATTAGAGTAGTTGCTCCCAAGTCTATAAATACAGTGCCCAGACACACAATTAGAAAGAAGTCTTTCAGCTGTCAAGTAGTGAAACTCTTGTAGTCTGTTTCAAAGTTAGAGTATTTTCCAAGTGCCCATAATAGGAGGTCTAAGTGTGGATGGATCTTCATTTGAGCATTATGTACCCGAGCATACCTTGTGTACAGTAATAAAGACAAGCTCTTCAATTCATCCTTGCAACACTTGAGATTTGTTTTCTTACACATTTATTTTATTTTATTTTCTTATGTATTTATTTTATTTCATGCACTTTACATTTCTATTATTAGCACAGTAATTCATTTTGATCAATTAAGCAAATCATTAAATTACACAAGCACAACCACATTGAGCATGCATGTAATGCTTGGTAACTTAGTAACAATTAGCGTTTGGTAATCCTAGTAGTGTTGCACTAGTTCAAGATGTGTATGGCAAGTGGTAATGGATGCTAGTGTTAGGATTAGTTAAAACTTAGTTAATGATTAGTTAAGTTAAATTAGTTACTTAGTTATCTCTCTCTTTCCCTATTAACATAAGACATAAAAACATAAAAGCTATAAAAATCATATGCCTCAAGCTTCCTTAACCATACAATCGTGACATACAAGTAAGTTTGGGAATACAATGATCAATCAACCTATCTTTGTTTCACAAGGGCACATAAGCACTTAGTTCTTGGAGTTCGACCGAATCATGCGTGAAATGCTTGTATTCGTATGGTTGAGTGTAGGGGTACCTCGTCGCTCATCATTAACCCATTCCATCTTTTGCTTAATTTTTTTTAATAATAGTTGTTGGGGTGTCCAATGTGATGCTTAGGCACTAAATCTTTTCTTTTCTTACTACTTCTTCATATTCTTTGATATTTTTTCTATTCTTCTATACTTTTTCCATTTATTAATAATTTTCCATTATTTGATACTTTTTAAATTATTTCTACATTTTTGCATTCTTATCATCTTTTACTATTCTTATCATTTTTTCTATGATTTTTCATCATCTTTTCTGGACATATTTTTGTCATTTTTTTTCGATAAAGTCCAAAGGAATAAAGCAAGATGTAATTCTAATAATGTAAAAATTACTCTATGCTATCAAATCATGGAAGGTTACTTAACCATACAATCGTGACATAGAAGTAAGTTTGGGAAGATAATGATCAATCAACCTATCTTTGTTCCACAAGGGCACATAAGCACTTAGTTCTTGGAATTCGACCGAATCATGCGTGAAATGCTTGTATTCGTATGGTTGAGTGTAGGGGTACCTCGCCGCTGATCATTAACCCATTCCATCTTTTGCTTAATGTTTTTTATAATAGTTGTGGGGGTGTCTAGTGTGACTTAGGCACTAAATCTTTTCTTTTCTTACTACTTTTTCATATTCTTTGATATTTTTTCTATTCTTCTATACTTTTTCCATTTATTAATAATTTTCTATTCTTTGATACTTTTTAAATTCTTTCTACATTTTTGCGTTCTTATCATCTTTTACTATTCTTATCAATTATCTATGATTTTTCATCATCTTTCTTGGACATATTTTTGTCATTTTTTTCAATAAAGTCCAAAGGAATAAAGCAAGATGTAATCCTAATAATGTAAAAATTACTCTATGCTATCAAATCATGGAAGCCTACTTAACCATACAATCGTGACATACAAGTAAGTTTGGGAAGACAATGATCAATCAACCTATCTTTGCTCCACAATGGCGCATAAGCATTTAGTTCTTGGAATTTGACCGAATCATGCATGAAATGCTTGTATTCATATGGTTGAGTGTAGGGGTACCTCTCCGCCGCTCATCATTAACCCATTCCATCTTTTGCTTAATTTTTTTAATAATAGTGTTGGGGGTGTCTAGTGTGATGCTTAGGCACTAAATCTTTTCTTTTCTTACTACTTTCTCATATTCTTTGATATTCTTTCTATTCTTCTATACTTTTTCCATTTATTAATAATTTTCTATTCTTTGATACTTTTTAAATTCTTTCTACATTTTTGTGTTCTTATCATCTTTTACTATTCTTATCAATTTTTCTATGATTTTTCATCATCTTTCTTGGACATATTTTTGTCATTTTTTTAAATAAAGTCCAAAGGAATAAAGCAAGATGTAATCCTAATAATGTAAAAATTACTCTATGCTATCAAATCATGGAAGCCTACTTAACCATACAATCGTGACATACAAGTAAGTTTGGGAAGACAATGATCAATCAACCTATCTTTGTTCCACAATGGCGCATAAGCACTTAGTTCTTGGAATTTGACCGAATCATGCATGAAATGCTTGTATTCGTATGGTTGAGTGTAGGGGTACCTCGCCGCCGCTCATCATTAACCCATTCCATCTTTTGCTCAATTTTCTTAATAATAGTTTTGGGGGTGTCTAGTGTGATGCTTAGGCATTGAATCTTTTCTTTTCTTACTACTTTCTCATATTCTTTGATATTTTTTCTATTCTTCTATACTTTTTCCATTTATTAATAATTTTCTATTCTTTGATACTTTTTAAATTCTTTCTACATTTTTGTGTTCTTATCATCTTTTACTATTCTGATCAATTTTTCTATGATTTTTCATCATCTTTCTTCGACATATTTTTGTCATTTTTTAAAATAAAGTCCAAAGGAATAAAGCAAGATGTAATTCTAATAATGTAAAAATTACTCTATGCTATCAAATCATGGAAGGTTACTTAACCATACAATCATGACATATAAGTAAGTTTGGGAAGACAATGATCAATCAACCTATCTTTGTTCCACAAGGGCGCATAAGTACTTAGTTCTTGGAATTCGACCGAATCATGCATGAACTGCTTGTATTCGTATGGTTGAGTGTTGGGGTACCTCGCCGCTCATCATTAACCCATTCCATCTTTTGCTTAATGTTTTTTAATAATAGTTGTGGGGGTGTCTAGTGTGACTTAGGCACTAAATCTTTTCTTTTCTTACTACTTTTTCATATTCTTTGATATTTTTTCTATTCTTCTATACTTTTTCCATTTATTAATAATTTTCTATTCTTTGATACTTTTTAAATTCTTTCTACATTTTTTCGTTCTTATCATCTTTTACTATTCTTATCAATTATCTATGATTTTTCATCATCTTTCTTGGACATATTTTTGTCATTTTTTTCAATAAAGTCCAAAGGAATAAAGCAAGATGTAATCCTAATAATGTAAAAATTACTCTATGCTATCAAATCTTGGAAGCCTACTTAACCATACAATTGTGACATACAAGTAAGTTTGGGAAGACAATGATCAATCAACCTATCTTTGTTCCACAATGGCGCATAAGCATTTAGTTCTTGGAATTTGACCTCATCATTAACCCATTGCATCTTTTGCTTAATTTTTTTAATAATAGTTTTGGGGGTGTCTAGTGTGATGCTTAGGCACTAAATCTTTTCTTTTCTTACTACTTTCTCATATTCTTTGATATTTTTTATATTCTTCTATACTTTTTTCATTTATTAATAATTTTCTATTCTTTGATACTTTTTAAATTCTTTCTACATTTTTGTGTTCTTATCATCTTTTACTATTCTTATCAATTTTTCTATGATTTTTCATCATCTTTCTTGGACATATTTTTGTCATTTTTTTAAATAAAGTCCAAAGGATAAAGCAAGATGTAATCCTAATAATGTAAAAATTACTCTATGCTATCAAATCATGGAAAGAACGATTCTATATATAGTGAGACCACATCATCCATCCACTCATTTCTAATAATAAAAGACTCTTACCATGGCCATAACGATATTTTTTTCATAATAAATATTAAATAAACTTCTGATCATTATGCCCAGATAGAAGAATGAAGAACCAAGTGAAAATGAAACTTGTGTGACATCAAGGGGATTTGTCGATTCTCGAAGGCTACTATTATAAGTTTTATCCTATTATTAATTTGTATTATTTACTTGAGTTCTAACAAAAAATAGAAGAATGTCTAAAATAAGTTCTACCTTACCATGTCACTAGAAAGACATGTTGCCCATGCTTGAAGGTAGTCCTTTGGTAAGGTTAACATAGTAAAAACATAATAAATGCATAGAATATAATTTCTAGGGTTTCCACTGGGAAGACATGTTACTGTTGTTGATTGTTTAGGACTGTCAATGTTGTGGGTCTTTGATCTCATGACTTTAGGGTCATGAGAAATGAATGTGTTATTCAAACAAGGTTTATGTGCTTGTTGGTCTCTAGTAACATCAAGGACTAGATACCTCCAAATAGACTCAATGGTTATGAAATGAACTAAACATGAGTATGTGTTTACTGTTGTAAATGTTGAAATGATGGGGGTTGTGTATAACACTATATTTGGCTATCATAAAAGAAATTTAGCTTTGTCAAATACTATGAGTTGTTGAAGGTTCCTATTTTGTTAAATCACTTAGTTTATATAGTCTTTATAGTACATTACTTGTAATAAATAAAATTTCACAAAAACATTTGAGCAGAATTCTGCCAATCTAATCCTAATTTCTCTGACAAAGAAAATTCCACAAGAAAACTAGAAATAGAGCAAGATTCAATAAGTTTTAGAAAGAAAAAAGAAAAAAAAAAAGATTTGTGTGGGATCTCAAACATTTAAGCAAGATAAATTAACATGAGTAAACACTTTGCAATAAAGTTATAACCATATTTGCAATAAAGTGTTCTTTTTTTGATACTTACAACCACCAAGGTAATTAATTATAACTACCATAGATAATTGACAGGTGTTTAATTCATATAGGGCATTGAACAAGTGTCCCATGATAAGTTTTTTTTCTTTTTTCTTTTTTAATTTTTATTTTTATCTATTTTTAACATATACTCTACATTGGAACTTTTTTTCCTTCTTATTTTATTTTTATTTTTATTTTTAACATAGACTACTCTACATTGGAACCTTTGCCCATTTGTACACAATGACTAATGAGAATATAAAGCAATGCAATAAAATAAACATTCATGGGCAAATAAATCCATATGATAAACTTGCCACCGTTCATCATTAACGGTAGTTCTTTTCATAGTTGTTATAAATTTTTGTTATGTTTCTTGCTTCGACATCGGAACTCTAAAAACTCGCTGTGCTAAAATGTCTTGTAACCACCTGTCGCTGGATGGGCGTGGATTCCCAATGTGGGATGTACACAGCGGCACTGCAGCGCTGCCTCCTGAACACAGAGTAAAGCAACATTAGGGCTCCACACAGACACGTTGATCCCTACTGCCATTCCAAGTGCTCTCGCTGTCATCATCACAATTCAGTTGGAGCGGAACATTTGGAACATTCCGCATAGTTCGTTCTCCGTGGTTGATGAACGCGTGGTACCCGGCAACTTCGTGGACGAGGACGAGGCTCTGCTGCTTAGTTCATGCACCTCCTCACCAAGACCTGCATGCCTGAAGTTAACGGCTTTGTCGTCCTCGCCTGTTTTCTGAGCTTGCAGCTCTTCGGCTAACGGCAATGGTTCCATGATCACAGTTATCCTAGGATTGATAAGTGCCTGTACGACGCTTTCCAGGACCTCAATGCAATACATTGGATACTCCATCGTGCTGCTACCTTGTTACTGTACCATGTGTCATCAAATTCATCTTTGGCAGAATATGTCATTTCTGGGTTGGAATCCCTCAACGTATTGGGGTCGCCCAGTACGTGGATCGGGTTTCTTATCTGTTACTGTAGCACGTGTCATCAATTTCATCTTGGCAGAATATGTCCTTTCTTGGTTGGGGTCGCCCAGTACGTGGATCGGGTTTCTGTTCATATCCTTATTTGCTTTGGATGCTTGCAGTCATGGCATCAGCGCTCCGGCTGCGGCTCCAGAATGGGTGTTTCCCGAGACAACGTGAACATAATCGGCCATGAAGTTATGGAGCGGTGCGTAACTGTGATCATGCTTGTAGCGATAGGTCACCATCATCACCACACTGAATTGCAGAAAATAGACGTGAGCTTGTGTTGGATCTTAAGCTATGCATCAAAAGAATCCGATTCGTTGAAGCGAGGAATCGAGGATTCGTGATTCTGAACGTGTTTGGGTACGTGTGCCTCAAGAAAAGTGGGGACGGGTTCGTAGCCGGTACGTGATAGAGAATTTAAATATATTAATTTTTAAAAAAATTAAATCTCATATATCATAAAAATACATTGTAAAATATAGAACAATGTAAATCCAAAATATTGTTACCGCTGAAAAATTGCACAGAAGATTGCAATATCACCATTAAATTGAAGCAAGAAAATTTGCAAAGGTATGGAGGGCATTGAATCCATTTCCTTACTCAGGAGCCATCTGGCCAAATGTATAATTTCTGCAACAACCAAAATGACAGCAATAAAATGAAACCCCTTTGTTACTCAATCCAATATTTCCAAAAATGAAATTAAGCCTCAAGCCTCAACCAAATTTATAACAAATCAGGTCTGCTAATACTTTTGTTCAACAACTACTTGTGAGTAGCACCCTAGGGACTACCTGTGAGTAACACCATAGGGCCACATTGACCACATTGAAGATGACCACATTAAAAGAAGACACAACTTAACTAAAATAGGCACAGCCAGGAACTCACCTCACCTACAATGATCCAAAACCTTTCAGACGCTGAAAAATCGGCACTAGTCATGATGAAGGGGAAAGTAAAACAGAGCACCATGAGCTTGCATATGGCCATTGGCCAATGTGNATGCAATGTTGATTAAAGTTCTATGTTTTGTCAAGATATTTAATTTTCTATTGATTTTTCAAGGAGTTGAGCAGTAGATTGTTAGACTTCTTAGTGGAATCTATTTCCACATCATTTAATTCTTATGAGGACTTTTTTTAAAAAGGTTGAAATGATCTTCTTAATTGTGAAAAAAACTTTATATTGCAAGCAAAAAAAACATATATCCAGCCAATTACATATTATAATCTCTTTAATTTTTGTAACTTTTGTCATTATCAAGGATATTTGTTTAATGCTTATCCTTTTTCTGCTTAAGAGAAATGNACTCCCGAATCCGACGCGAACCATTCGTGAAAATTTGTCCGGAATCGTGAATCTCCGGCGCATAGATCTTAAGTGAGGAAAGGGTTTCCCAGCTCCATCTTGTGGATGAACTGACCCTCTATTCTATATATGTTCTTGCAGGGCCAGTTGTGAACCAACGGCAGCTCTTCTTCTTCGTAAATCTCCATCTCCTTGTAACTCCAATGGAAAACTCTGGCGTCATGGTAGCCTCTACCTTTGGGGACGTACTCGCAGGAGATGCTGTTGGGAAGCCTGAATTGGGCTTGGCAGCGATTCTGACACAGATCTTGCCTTGCGCAGCTCTACTTTCATTGGCACTACCGCTAGTTTGGACTGCTTGGTTGGGTTGAAGTTATTGGAAAAATATACTTCAAATTCTGGGGGTGAATCAATGGAGTGGTTGAGAAACATTCTTGGATTTCCAAGTTGCCCACAAGGTGCCATATTTTCATTGCAATGTCAATGGGGATAAATACAACTATCCCAGAATCAGTCATTTTGCGTCATCCAAACTGTCATTAATTCCGGCAAGCATCACATATTTGAACAAAACTTTATAATTATGCCTATGGCTAGTTGCCTCTCTCATCTCTCATCACCGTAAGAAGGGCACTGAAGTTATATCTGCAGGTTGATAGGCATTATCCGATTCCTAACCTCATCTGTTGTTGCATCCATGTAATGTGCAAACTGCTGAAAACATTTCACAATCTGGAATGTTGTGGAAGTGTCTAGTGCTGTTGGATGAAATAGAAGATCTGTGAATTCTTGATTTTTTCCCAGAAGAATGTGAATCAGCCTTCATAAAACCTGCTAATTGAAATTCAACATTTCCTCTTGATCAGGATGACCTGTTTCCTCTTTTACAATCTTCCTCCCTTAGGAACTTGAATCTAGGAAGGTGCCTCCATGCACTCTTTGTAATTACTACAACATGCACTCCATGCTGCCTCATACGGGGAGTTAGAAATTCTTTCATTTACAGTATATTTCACTTGATTGATATAACATAAAGCATCTCCCCTGATTGATATCACATAAAGCAAAGCATCTTCATCCATTTCTGAGATAATAAGTCTGCTCCATAAAATGTGAAAACAATTACCCATGCCTCAAGGTAGGTGGCTTCTTAGAAATCATAAAAATGAAAGTGTGCAATTAATAAACTACTTCTTTAAACTACATTGCCATGTGTTGATGCTTCTTGTAATAGTGGTAGTCTTGTAGTTAGTTTTAGGATGATGCAATGCAATGTCACTACTTGTTGAGCTAAGTAATGCTTCAATGATGTAATGCATCCTAGATATAATATCATTTATACATAAAAATGCAATGTTGATTAAAGTTCTATGTTTTGTCAAGATATTTAATCTTCTATTGATTTTTCAAGGAGTTGAGCAGTAGATTGTTAGACTTCTTAGTGGAATCTATTTCCACATCATTTAATTCTTATGAGGACTTTTTTTAAAAAGGTTGAAATGATCTTCTTAATTGTGAAAAAAACTTTATATTGCAAGCAAAAAAAACATATATCCAGCCAATTACATATTATAATCTCTTTAATTTTTGTAACTTTTGTCATTATCAAGGATATTTGTTTAATGCTTATCCTTTTTCTGCTTAAGAGAAATGATGCTAAGGAGAAGAAAAAACATATTGAAGGTAAGGATAAAAAAAACATTGTGAACTTGAAGACATGAAAAGTCGATGTAATGTCAACAATAAAAATAATCAAATGGAAATAAGAAAGCCAAAGAAGAAAACAAAACTTATATGAATGTTTTTGCTTATACTCTAAGAGTATTGATTAGTCCAAATAGATAGCTCATAAGGTAAACCTGTCCTTATCTAACAAGAATAATGTTAACTCAAATATGTTGTAGGTGATGGTATAGATTCTTCACGTGAGGTTAAACAACATCTTGACTCCAAATAACATCTTTCTTAACAAAACAATGAGCTAACCACTTGAATCACGTATAACTAATAAAGTACCTTATTCGTACACATAAACAAATCTTGTTTAAGAGATAAGTAATGAAATAGTTAGCATAAAGAGCATTAAATGCAAAGGTAAAATCTAGGATGTATGCTCCGACCATAAAAGGAAACTAATAGGTATACCTCCTACAACCTGTTGGATAGTTAGACTTCATTTTCTCAAAAATGATGGTTTCAAATTACCAGCAAACCTCTCTATTCGTTATTGATGCTACCCAAGTCGGTTCAATGCACTACATAAACACCATCAGTGCTATCCTTGTAGGACCGTGGGACCATTGTTAGTTTTCCACAAAATAAGTGGACTTCCGGTGGTCACCCTTCACGAAATAAAATGAATCTTGGATCCTTCAATGTAGTTCTCTTACAAAGAAAACTTTACACCGAAATAATCCTATTTGCTAGGACGAACCTAATTATTGACTTCCCTGGCTTAAGAGGACTCGTAGCTGATTCCTATTGGACACCTTGCACCGACAGGTCCACCCTACCAAAAGAGTATTGACCAAAAATTGTGCTGCAGAAGATACTGGATCCAAATTTCTTCTTTCAGTAAAATATTTAAGTATCTGTGTACCCAGCTACTACTTATTATGAAAATCCTGCAAGTAGTTCCTGCTTCTTAGGGTTTGTGAGTCACAGGTTCATTGAATCTGTTCTTGATTTTGGATCTCTGAGTTGCCTGTTTCTGAGCTTTCTTGTTGACTCTTCTCTTGGTTATCAGAAGTTAAATAGTTTGCTTTGTTCATGGCATGCTGTGATTCATTGCTAATCAAGGTAGCCTTTTTTACCTGCTAATCAGCAGCAAAGTCTACAGAATGGCTCTAGTAGCAGATAGTTCAGTGAATCTTGGTGGGGAACCTGTAGCAAGAGCTGGAACCGGAACATGGAAGGCTTCCAGTTTCATAATTGGTAATCAGATTAGAGAATTTTAATGGATTTAAAACAATACTCATGCATTCATGTGAGTCAAAAAGCTTATTACTGTTGAATTTGTGCTGGAGTAGGAGTCGAAATAGCAGAAAGGGTGGCATATGCTGGGATTTCTGGTAACCTGGTCACATATCTAACAGAGGTTATGCATGAAAGAATGGCTGCTGCCGCCACGAATGTTAACATTTGGTCTGGGATTGCAGGACTTTTGCCCTTTCTAGGGGCATTTATTGCAGATTCATATCTAAGGCGCTACTGGACCATTTTATGGGCTTCACTTGTGTACCTGCTGGTTAGTAAACAAAACTTTATTATTTTTGTAATTATTTAATCAGTTATTGTCATTGTAAAGTGCTTGTTTCTGAGAGCACCCTGGATTCTTGCTTCGGTATAGTCACTTGAAAAAGGTTATCCTTTGACTGACTCTCTTGGACCCACTTGGGATGAGCATTTCCCACTTGGGATGAGCATTGAGATTTCTGATTTTTTATGTTGGATCTTTTAAAATGTTTCCTGATTTTTGCAGGGATTAGGATTGGTAACACTGTCACCAGCGTTAAAATCCCTAAGGCCACTTGCATGTTCCAGTGATGCTGTTGTTTGCCCAGAAGCCTTAGCATTCAAGATTGGTTTTTTCTACGCTGCCTTGTACTTGGTTGCTTTAGGGCAGGGAGGCCATAAGCCTTGTCTGCAAGCTTTTGGTGCAGATCAGTTTGACATTTGGGATGCCAAAGAAAAGTTTCAGAAGAGCTCATTCTTCAACTGGTGGTTTTTTGGGATTTCCATAGGTACAGTATTTGGGGTCACTGTGATGATGTATATACAGGACAATATGGGATGGGTTCTCGGATTTGGGATTCCTGCCATTGTTATGGCAATTGCCCTCTGCATTTTTGTGGGTGGAACCAGATTTTACAGACATAAACCACCAGGAGGGAGTCCCTTAACCAGGATACTGCACGTCTTTGTGGCACTGTATCATAAGTGGGGTATTTCCCTCAATGACAAATCAGCCTCAAGCAATGCATTCACAGACAACCACCATGTTCGTGCTAACAAATTTAAGTAAGTACCTTGATTGGAAGTGGTAATATTATTTACGCTGCTTTCTTAGTTGAGCTCATGCTATCTCAAAATTGACTTTGATGAAATCACAATTCTGTCCAGATCTACACTTTTGCCTTAGAAATTTTTTATTTTTTTTTGGAAAAGCAAATCCCTTTTCCTATCACTTTCACAGGTTTACCCCTTTATTTTGTTCCCTATATTTCAATTTTGCAATTAATATAAACTCTTCCTCTTTCATACAGGGTTAATTTTAGCTTCAACTTTGCTTTTTATTTTAATAGTTTTCACTTTTCAGATATCTTCTCATATCCTATCCTTGTTAGTAGTGGCTACAGCGTACTTTGATTCACCTTGAGAATCTTTGGAATTCTTGGGCAATGTTACTTTAACAGTTTGACAAAACCTGGTTTCCTATATCCTTGTAATATTAACCCTTCAAGCAGAACAATAACCCACAAAACCCTCCACTCCCATGCAAATTCTAAATTTAAAAATAACCAGAAAATACCTTAAATAACTAAATGCCGTCATATACCTAATATAATATAAGGGTTGCATTCTTGTTTCCTAAGATCTAGGATGGAGAAGAGGTCAAACTTTTGTTCATTCACCGACCTTCCACCCTAATACCGGCTTGGCAGTACGAGCATTAAAGCTCTGTATCATAATATGATAAATGTATGCATAAATGCATATCCTGAGATTTCTTAGTTGCTTTTCTTTCTAGATTTTTGCTGAAGGCAACAATCCCAGATAAGTTGGACAATGAATGCACATCAAGCTTCAATTGGAGGCTGTGCACATTAGAGCAAGTGGAGGAAGTGTTGGAGGCTGTGCACATTAGAGCAAGTGGAGGAAGTGAAAGCAGTGCTGTGTCTTTTCCCAATATGGGCATCATGTCTGACATTTCGGGTTGTATTTTCCCAATCAGGCACACTCTTCACAAAGCAGGGAAGCACCATGGATAGGAGAATTGGATCTTTCTTTGAAATCCCTCCAGCTAGCTTACAGTGCTTCATTTCCTTTTCAGTTCTAAGTCTTATACCAGTCTATGACAAGATCTTCGTTCCAGTATCCAGGAGAATAACAGGATTGGAAAGAGGCATAACTATGTTGCAAAGGATTGGGACGGGCATGTTCATATCTGTGATTTCAATGGTAGTTTCTGCATTAGTTGAGATGAAGAGAATCCAAACCGCACAGCAACACCGCAACACCACCTTACTGATATGCCTAATGCAGTCATCCCCTTGAGTGTATTTCGTCTTCTTCCACAGTATGTGTTGTTTGGATTAGCAGATGTTTTTACAATAGTGGGGCTGCAGGAATTCTTCTACGATGAAATGCCTGACAAGATCAAGAGCCTAGGAATTGCCATCTCTTTGAGTGTGCTGGGCACTGGCAGCATTCTGAGTTGGTGACAAGGCTTATGGCAGAAGAAATAGCTGGGCTTATGGTTTCATAGTGCAGACAGAGTGTCCAATTTCATGAATGGCCTGTAAAGTAATAATGGAAATGACTTTTTCAGGGACACGGATGAGAAGGATTAAAATTTTTTAGCACAGCTTGTTTCGTAGAATATCTTCAATGTATAGAACCTCCATACTTTAAAATAATTCTGAGCATATATTGTTACGACCGATGTATTTGGAATGTGAGAGCAGATAGACTACCATTTCAGTTTAGCGTTTTATGTTGTAAAACCGAGAACCCAAAATCTGCTTCCCTGTTTCATGGAAGCCATTGTTTTGTACGTTAAGTATTTCCTCTTTGGAATTATTAAATTTGCAGAGGTTTCTTTATAAATAAAAAGAAAAAGAGCTAGTTAGTAGCATCTTGAACCAATTTTCTGAAATTTAATAATAAATTAAAGTTGTCATTTTTTTCTGAATAATAGAAAAGTACTTAGTAGCATAGGGATAATTTGAGGCCTTCAAGGATTCTTTTAAAATTTAATAACAAATTAAAGTTGTTAATGTTTTTCTCTAAATAAAAAGAAAAAAAAATGGGTGCTTAGTAGCATAGGGATAATAAGTAAAGCATCAGTGCCATTTAGTAAAAATAGCAAGCATTTGAACATTTTCCACCATCTTCCTACAATTCTCATTTACATGGTCTTGTAGAGTTGGAGGACCAATGGTTATTGTGCTTCAATTTTTAAATTTGAAGTTTTTAAATCAAGAGTCTTCCTATTAAGGTAACACCTTATTTTATTGTTAATGCTAATCTTGCTAGAACTTTAGAGGCTTGGTTGATGATTCGCCAAACATTTCTTTTTTCAAATTATTAAAGTTAGTTTTTTATTCTAAATTAAAACAAACTAGGTACTTAATAGCTCAGAAAAAAATTTAGTAGCTTCAATATGTGAAAGCATAATCTCTTTGAGTAGCTACAACTAGCTTATACCAACATCTCCCATGCTATGCCCAACCTGAAGCAACTTTCATCATCCAGCTCAAAAACATCTTCCAACTCAAGAATTGTGCTAGAGTGGAACCCACATTTCAAATTGAGAAAAAACCACCTCACTATTAGCCACTGAAATCATTAGGACTACCATCTTTTAAACTTGAATATCATAAATAAGCACATTACCATCATTTCAAATGATAATAAATAATAAATAAATTCCGAATATTGAAAGGAGCTATGGTGTAAAAACTAACTTGTGGTCTTAGGAGATAGGTGTGATCAAACTTGGAATTTCAAAAATATTTTAAAGTCAAAATATCATCTAATGCTTTTTCAATATACTTAAACATAATATAACCATATTTTTAAAAAAATACTTGTAACATATTTATTAAATTAAATGCTTTATTTCTAAACATTTGGTTATTCCTCAAACCTGGGACAAATACAAGAGGCATAAACATAAAACACTTATAACAACAGCTAATAAAACCTCTTTTGAACAAGCTACGATATCGTACCTACAATATTGCATTTATGATATCGTATCCACGACATTACAACCTTTGATACATCATCGTTGATGCAATGTAGTGGGTCTTGTTCATCCCTATAAATACCAACACTTGGTCATGTTGAATGAACAAACTTTCATTACAATTTTAGGGAAACTCTTGTAGTTTGTTTTCATAGTTTACACTTAGCAATAGAGTGAATGCCCATAATGTGGTGTTGAACAGTTGTACAGAATCTTTATTTGAGTAGATTGTACTTAAGAATAGTTCATGAATGAAAGTAAAGATCAAGATTGTTAGCCACCATTGTAGCATTACACTTAGTTCTTAGTTCTTTATTTTCTGCTTAGTCATTTTCATTACTTAGTTTAATTTTCATGCTTACTTTAGCTTAGTCCTTTACATTTTTAAGTACTTTACTTTTTCACATTCATTAGTAAGGCAAAATAAGTACAACTAATTTTGAGCATATAAGTGTAATCATTTAGTAATCCCAATAGTATTATTGCTTGGTTCGCCTAGTAGCATAACACTTGTTAATCATAGTAATGATTACATGAGCCCAAGATGTGTATGACAAGTTAGTAATGACTGCTCATCATCATAAGATAGAATAGATTTATGTTTTTTTTTATTGCCCAGTTTGAGATTTTATTCTCATCTTTTATTATAGAAGCATTTAGTGGTCAAATGAACCCACAACATCAAGATATCATATGCCTCACTTAGAGTTAAACCATACACTTTCACTTCACTAACTTGAAGTGGGAAGACAATGATCATGAACCAATTATCAACTTTTAGCATACTCACATTGTCCATCCACAAATTATGACTAGTGGCATTATATGATAGAGTGTTACAATACCCAATTTCTCATCATTGGTATTGTTTGCCAAGGATGTGTTAATGTTTGCTTAGTAGTTGATTTTATAGAGTTCATTATATTAAGAATCACAAAGTTCATGTTTCATACATAAATCAATATTTTTAACACACACATACACACAAAAGCATCAAAAATATAATATGGCCTCTACACTTTAGGAAAAGTCACCACTTGCCAGAGAAGCTCATAATAGTCATGACAAGGAATATAATGAAGAATATTGGAGTGCACCCATGCAAACCAAAATTTCATATACTCATACAAATTCATACTATCTTAATTTCACATTTATCTTCTAGTAGGATGAATAGCTAAGGTGGAGAGATTTGTAGGGTAATGTTGTTTTGCCTCTTGAACATTTGGCACCATCAATGCTACAAGAAACCTTAATAAGGTGGAACCTTGGCCATGCACAAGAAGGATACCATATTACTAAACACATGACCAGGCCATATCAACCTATAGAAGCACAAGTAAGAGAGAATGTTACCATGGATACAAGACATGAGAACAACAAAGGAAAGAAAGTAGTTCACCGTGTTGTCTTAGAAGAAATAAATGATGATACATTTCTAATGAAAAAACTCCACCAAATCCATTAATCCCATTCATAGATGCCTATCATTCTAGAGGAACTTATTAAAATACAATTATAGTGGGCCCTTGCAGAAACACCTAGAAGAGATGCAAAAGACTCCAAACATAGTAGGAGCCCAAGACCTAGAGCTTCCGTAGAATGACAAGAATATGAACCATGGAGCTAATACTATTCTTTAACTGCTTCCTCTTCCTCCTCACAATCGTTGGAATCTAATAAGAGGGAACAAAGAACAAGAGGCTATGACAAGCAAAGACAAAGGGATCATGAGAGACATGTACATCAAAGAAGGTATCCTAATGATGAAGAAGATAACTATGAACAAAGAAGAGATAGGATAAGACATGAAAAAATAGAATGACACTATGAGCAATAGAGGGATCACAACTACAATAAAACCTACATACATGAAGATCATGAAGAACCACTACTAGCCACTCATAGTATAATTAATATATGAGAGTTAATGTATATCCCTACCAAACACATAAGGGATAGTCACATTAAGCGACTAGACATGAATAACATTCCCAAATTTGAAGGTGACAACATCCAAATCCAAAGCATCATCTTCAAGCATACCACGATGGCCATGTCTTTAAGAACATTGAAAATGATTGGTAGAAGTTAAATTTGTTTCCCATAACACTCATTAAGAAAGTAGAAAGTTGGTACCAATCCTTAGAATCAGAATCCATCCAAAGATAGAGTACCATGCTAGAACTTTGCAATGATTAATATCAAACCTATTCGAGAGTGTCCAATTTAAGGAAACAAATCCAAGGGTGGCAATAAGGAATACATGAATCCCTTGACGTCGCAATAGACAAGATTTTCTCAAAGGAAACAAATAAGGCATATTATTAATGGGTTAAGGAACAAGACTAGAAAAACTCTTGGGGTATATGCCCAAGGAAGATTATCAGAAATGATAGCCCATTTAATTCAAAGACTAATAGACAAAGTGGCTAAAGAAGAAGGAGAATTAAAGTAAAGAAAATTAGCAGAAGAGTACAACCAAGATCCCACAATAAGGAAAATGGATGTTAGAATATCTGATAGACAAGAAGAAGAAACTTTGGAGGACATCATTTAAAAAAAGACTCTACCCATCCAAAAATAAATAAATAAAATTGTAATAAAGGTAGAGAAAATGTGAGACTTAGTGAATGAAAAATTCATTGCTGTACTCAAGATAGTGGAGGGAAAGATTCAACAAGCTCTAAACAAGAACAAAGAAGAGAAGAGATAATAGATGAGAAAATTACAAACATAAAGAAAAAGTTGCTACAGTTGAGAAATCAATAGACTCAAGTTTGAAAGATGAAGAAGGACGCAAAGTAGGATAATATGAACATCCTAAGGGATGTTGTCTTGTCATGATCCACTTGCAAGAGTCTAGAGCATGTTCACTTAACCTAATATTTGTCAGGAAGTAGGTGCCAAAATGATTATCTTACCCACAAGGTAATCTCAAATGACCCTTTCAATTATCATTCTATTCATGTAAAGCCTATCCTCAACCATAAGAATAATAATAACAATAGTGGCAATAACCACAAGTAAGGGGAATGCCACTGCCAAGGTAGCAATATCCATATAGTCAACCATATCCTTACAGATATTACATTCAATGTCTAATATCTTGGGGAAAAGTTTTAGTTCACACATTCTCTCACTATTATCCACCGAATTATCATAGACCCACTACATCATGAATGCATCCTAATTCTTATTCTTGTGCACATCAACCAATAGCTAGTTCATCAATTCAACCTCCTAATTGTCTACTACTAATATTGCCATCAGTTATGCAAGGAGAACTACGAACACAACAAGAGAATGAAACTAGGACAATAAATATGAAAAATGATGTAATGATGAATGAACCTAAATCCATGAAATGTTCATTTTTCAAAACAAGTCGAAAAAAGATTCAAAGGATGGAAACTTCGTTTATAGTAACCCCATCCATACATAGTCTTGAAGGGAATACCAAGCTTTCATATTCTACAGATCCAAATTTGACCACTATCATGCTCATTCAAACTACCACACATTGGATCAAGGTAGAAGAACTTTCCAAGAAGAGAATAGATCTTGGAAGTTCCTTAGTAGATATCCAAATAGTAGGACATAAA
>MNCI01008450.1:0-10307 GCA_015680685.1 Gnetum montanum
TATCATTGATCATCAAATTACTCAAAAAGTTTGCAAGTGTGTGGGCTTTAAAGAGATGATTTCAATGAGTTTAAAATCTCTAGAAAACTCTATATGGTAAAGTTATAACTCACCACTACCTTAGCATGAGAAATTACAAGTAGTGTTATCCTAGCTACTTGATTTAACTTGAACTTTTAGTAAGTGGAAACTTATATTGGTTTTAAGAAACTTGATTTTTTATGTATGACTTGCAGTGATATTATGAACTAGTTTAAAGGAGTAGTGCTAAGCTCATGCTCATATCATGTTAATTATTTTTTAAAATTTAAGATTGATGCAACTTACAATATTTAGAGTCTATTTGTCTTAAGTGTCATGACTTGTAGGGGCTTGTACTAGACTTATATACTAATCATGATCGATTAACTTAATAGTTTAAAATCTCATATCTTGAAATTTTAGCTTTTCCTTGATTCTATATTTCATGTGTAATTCCAATAATATGCAGTGATAGGTGCAATAAGCCATATCATTATGGAACAAGCAAATCTACATGTTCAAAGAAATGCAAATTGAAAAATTGAAGGAAAAAAATGACAAATTTGAACACTTTAGTTCTATATTTTTGTTGATTTCATTTTGAAATGGGCATGATGATTTAGTTATGTTCTACATAGATAATTATTGGCCTTTGGTTAGGTTGATTTGTTCAAGGTTTACTACGAATCAAATTTTCTGCATGAAGTACATAGGTTGCCCCGATTTAGTTTGAAGATTAGAACTAGTTAAGGAGAATCTAGTAATTTTAAAGATGGAATTTCCCCATTAACAAAGCATTTTCACCATGTTGATTACCTTAATCTAAAATTACTAGGCCTAAGCTATGTATCAAAGGAGAAATGTCTGAAAGAGTTAGGTATTCACCTTGAAGGTATTGCAACAAATACAATGAAAGGAGAGATAATTAGTGATTGATTTTATTAATCCTACCAAGAAACCATAAAAGTCAAGTCATACTTATGACATGAAAAGATGAAAAGTATATGCATTGTAGGATAGGCAAATCAATTAGAATCATTGTTATCATTTAAGCTAGGGCATTTCCATTTCTCTCATTCCTTCATGATATAGATTCCCAAGTAGTTTGATCTTCTCAATGGATTCAACATTCAAAATTTAAAGGATCCAAAAGAAAATATAGAAGAAGAAAGAGAAGGAAATAGTAGTAGTTTTTAAGGTACAATTTATGATTGATTTTTAAAATTTTTTTAAATGTATTTTACCTATAGGTTGAAAGACATGATCCTGTCATCGACCAAGACAATTAAACATAAATAAAATGATTTCTTATGCTAAAATATTAAAGGATAAAACTTAATATTATTTTTAAAGTTACATTCTCAAAGTAATTCCAATGTGCAAGCTATCTCAAGATGATGTTATATTTGGTCTTTTGACCACCACTTCTGCTAATTTTAAATTTCTATGGAAAGTCATTAGGCCTATTATTCTTTATTACATTTGGAAGCATAAATGTAATGTTATCTTTCAAACGATTGATTATTCTAATAAATTTCATCTAATAATGCAAGAGAAATTGCAGATATTCTGCCTCATTCATTTCCAACTCAAATCTCAAGCATCAAAGTTCAAACTGGATATTCAGCAGTTGATTCATCTTTTGTAGCCTTGAGAAGGACCCATGCACTCAAGAAATGCTCTTCAACAAGGATCTCAACATAGAAGATTCCCTCCTTACATTTGACTACAATCTATATACAAGGGTCTCTCTACTTTTTATCGAGCACTATTAGCGTCATCTAAATTTTTGCCACTCTCTCTTGTAACAGGCTAGATGGTTGGTGGTTGGTGGTTCCCCAAATTGGGTTTCTCCCTCTTGTGAACAATTATTTATGAGGTTGTTTCCTAGAGTTTCATCCCCAGTGCTCTTCGTTTTTCATATTTTTGTCTTTGTGACTTAATGTGGTTTATGTATTTGACACTCCTTTTATTAATAAAACTTCTTTTTGAGGTCCCACACACCACCACACCCCCCATCCCCCACCCCCAATATTATTATTATGTTTTTGGATACATAATTAATATGGAACTTTCTTATAGCTTAAGTGAGTCAATCACTTAATCAAAGCCATACAAGTTGTGGTATTTTGAGCCTAATAAACCTAGAGTGAGCATGTTCACCTTGTGAGAGGCAAGTCAAACAGAAATATATGAGCCTTACATTATTGAATCAAGGAAATAAGTAATGATGAAAATAAATTTGAGGGTTGAAGACAAAAGGTACTCACACTTAAGTATGTAGGGTAGTAATCAAGACATTCATCTTCTAATTTGAAAGTTGTGGGTTCAATTCCTACTTGGCCTTATTAGTGTGGTAACTACAATGGAGTCTACTTATTGTACTAACACATAATTAAAATTTATCTTTTTTAAAGAAATTAATTATTTTTTATACTTTTATTGAAAGGAAAATTTTAATTACATTTTAATACTATGTCATCATCTGGTGAAGGATTCTATCACGGTTTGATGGAGAATTGCAACAGCGAAGGTGGGCGGAGCGCGGGTGATGGCGGCAGGACTAGCGGCGGCAGGGAAGCGGGCACCGCGGATACCGAGGCGGGAACGGACCGCACGGATGCGGGAAAGGAACGCACGGCTGCGGGGGACGCGGATGCGGAGAAGGAACGAACTGATACAAGCACAGGACTCAATGGCAGGTCGGAGCTACGGGTCAAACTTCAGCGACCTGCTAACACCACCCTGGACAATCTCGCGCGTAGTCTCATTGGTAGATTCGTTTTGGCTGGGGCAAGGCCTCACCTGGACTTGGTTCGGCGGTGGGTTCGGGCTGTATGGGGGTTGGAGACGGTGATAGTTAAAAGCCTCGCTGATGACCGTCTCCTGTTCTGTTTTGCCTCCCTGGCCGACCGAGAGAAGGTGCTGGTGGGGGGACCATGGTTTTACGGTGCACGGGGCCTGGCCCTGGCTCCCTGGCGCCCGGGTGCTCACCGCGGCCCGAATCTATTCGAGCGGGCGCCGGTGTGGATTCGACTTTACGAGTTACCCCTCGAATATTGGGCACCTGAAACATTACTATCCTTGGCATAGGTGTTCGAGGAGTTCATCAAATTTGATCAATTCACAAAAGGCATGGAGCACTTGGGGTTCGCGCGGTTCTACGTGTGGCGGCCTCTCCCGTTGCAGGTGCCGAGCGAGGTGCTGGTGCTGGACTCTAAGCTCGGCGAGGAGCGGGTCCGCATTCATGTTGAAAATTTGGCAAGGCCCCCGGCTCCGAAGAGGGCCTCTCCCGTTGCGGGTGGTGTGGCCGGCAGAGACAGGGAATCGTCCGTATCGGAGGACGGATGGCAGCAAGAGGGTGGCCGACGACGGGGACCCAACCAGAAACACAAGCAGGGGCGACAGGGGGGGGACAGCCAAAAGGATGGACGCACCCAAGCCCAGAACACACCGAAAGGAGTTCCGCACACGGGCCCCAGGCCAGGGACACTCCCTAAGGCAGACCCGCGGGCAGCAGGGCTGGAGGTGTTGACAGGGGAGATCCGGTCGGACAAGCCATACCTCCAGGATCTGGTCGGGGACGGAACCCCATCCCCTGACGATCTCACGCAGCAGCGCCAAAGCGCTGCGTCACCCAATGCTCAGCTGGTTGTAGCCGGTAGCCCTCTGTCCCCGACCCCTGTCACAAACTGGGTTAATACGTGCTAGGGGACAGATCGATCTAGCCCGAAAAAGACTGTAAGTGTTTCGATGGTGCCACAGCCGGTGGGCAAGGTGGGCACACCAGGGAATAGCTCGCGCAAACATAGGACCACGCAACTCTACGTGGATCTCGGTGTTCAACCCACGATCCTGGAGGCGTATCAGTGACATCAGTGTCCATGAAGGTCCTCTCATGGAACTGCAGGGGACAGGGTACCCCGTACAAGCGACATACCCTGAAATGTATGGTGGCGGATGAGCGGTGTGACATTGTGTGCCTGCAGGAGACAAAACTCCAGCAGTCTGAGGCCCAGGTGTTGGACTGGCCTGGTTGGCACTGCCATTTGGTGCCGAGCAGGGGCCATGCCGGCGGTCTGGTGGTCCTCACCAAGGACACCTCCATCGTGCGAGATGCGTCCGATTGGGGCATCACGGTACATCTGCCCCGGCTGAACATGTGGATCACTAATGTGTATGGCGCCCAAGGGTGGAAGGAGCGACTGCAGGAGCTGGAGCGCGTGGCGGGTCAGGTGCCGAACGGCGCGCAGTGGCTGCTCATAGGAGATTTTAATCAAAGACTGTACAGCTGGGAGAAGTCTGGGGATTCCATGGCAGAGCCCCCGGGGGCCTCCAACTTCCAGGCGTTGCTGCAAAACAGGGCCCTCGTGGACTTGGAGCTCGCGGGGTGCCGGTTCACATGGAGCAACCGGCGTCACGGCGCGGCGCAGGTTCAGACTAGGATTGACCGGGCCTGGGCAAGGCAGTCGCTGCTCACGGGCTGGAATGTGCAAGCGTATGGTGGGGTCAGAATGGCTTCTGATCACTGGGCGATTTTCTGCCAGGTGGACAAACTTACGGTGCAGGGCCCTAGGCCGTTCAGGTTTGAGCGCGCGTGGCTTCGGAAGACGTGGCTGACTGAGGCAGTGAGGGAAATCTGGGCTGGCTACACCGGCGGGGCAGGAGCGGCACAAACGAGACAGACCCTTGGCATGACGCGACAGGCGCAACACACGAGGAGGCAGGCACCAGTCGTGGCAGGCGAAGTACACGAGGCGGCAGGCGCACTTCACGTGGCAGGAGTAGTCCATGAGGCGGCCGGCGCAGGGCTCGATGGAGCGGGTGCAGCGCTCGATGCAACCGACGCAACTCACGACGCGGCAGGTGGACCCGCGCGACTTCCTGCGCAACTCACTACAACGGCTGAAACAGAAAATTAAATCCCTCCCCAAAGATGCCAAGTATAGTTTTCGTGAACAGCGATGTTTAATCCAGACACGGCTGGCAGAGCTACAGGCCAAACAGGAGTGAAGCAATGCCACGGATAACGAGGAGCTCGCGCTCCTGGTGCAGTTACAGGTCTTGCATCACGACGAGGAAGAATATTGGTGACAACGGGCTCGAATCCAGTGGCTACAATCAGGGGACAGACATACGAAATATTTCTTTTCTCAGGCGGTGGAGCATCGCAGAAAACACCACCGACCCCTGCAACGGTTCCTACAGGACACGCGGACGCCCTCGCAGTCGGGAGTGGATGGGCTGCAGCGCTACTGGCAGTAGGTGTGGGCGTGGCAGGCTACAGACGCAATTTCAGTGCCCATCCCGCAGGTGGTGACCCAGGCAGAAAACGCGCGGCTGCTTTCCCCCTTTTCCCGTCAGGAACTTCGCGCCACGTTGAAAGATATCCAGGCGAATAAGGTGCCCGGCCCGGATGGCTGGCCCATTGAATTCTTCCGGGAGTATGAAGAGGTGTTGGGCGCCAACCTTCTTGATGCCTTTAACTCCATGCTGGCCTGGCGGCAGGTCCGCAAAGAAATCAACTATTCCCGTGTGGTCCTCCTGCCTAAAAACACGTGGCCCACTACACTGGGGCATTTTCGGCCCATTGGTGCCTGCAACTCGCTTCTTCGGCTGTTCTCCTGGATGCTCGTTGCCAGACTGCGCCCTCTCCTGCCACGTTTGGTTGGGGAAAACCAAGCGGCGTTCATTAAGGGCCACCACCTTCAGGATCAGGTTCTGCTACTGCAGGAAATCCAGCACTCCCTTCGTCTAGCAAAATTTCCAGGCCTCTGTATCAAACTGGACATCACAAAGGCCTATGACACCGTTAGTTGGGCCGCCCTGCGGAAAGTGATGATTGCCAAAGCGTTGGACAAGGACTTTGTGGAGCTCTGCTTACAGATTCAACGGAGTGGCAGGTACTCCTTGGATATAGATGGGCACTTATGGGGTTTCCAGGGAACCGGCCGCGGGCTGCGGCAAGGCGATCCCCTCTCCCCTCTCCTCTTTCTGCTGCTAATGGATCTCCTACACAGCTTTTGTGTGGACGAAGGCGTCCAGGGTCTTGACATACAGGGGGTGTGTTGCCTCACCGCTCACTACGCGGACGATACCATGATCTATGTCCAGGCTGCCGTGCCGCAGGTCAAGGCCCTAATGAGGGCGCTGGACAGGTTCCAAAGGGAGGTTGGGTTGCAAATAAACACTGGGAAGTCCGTGCTTTATTTTACACACACGCACCCGGCTGTGCGTAGCAGAATCACTCAAATCCTGGGAATTCTTCCGGGTGTAGCGGCGGATCAATATCTGGACATCCCCGTCCACGACTGGCATCGAAGAAAAACCTGGCAGGCCTTACTGATGCATATTCAGCAGCGCACGGTCCATTGGACAAATCAGTTCCTCTTCCGTAAAGGGAAGATTGTGCTGGCTACCGTTGTGCTGGGGGCAATGGCCCGATTCGGGGCTTCTATCGTGGCCCTGCCGGCTGGCGTCGTCGCTAAGATTGACGCGATCCTGCGTCATTTCATGTGGTCCGGCGGGAAGGGGGGGAAGAAAATGCACCTGGTGGATTGGGCTACCACTGCGAGGCCTCGTGAGGCCGGGGGGGTTGGCATTCTCCCCTTCACTGAGGAGGTGACATTGGGGAGGCAGCGCCTAGTTTGGAGGCTTTCCACCACGTAGGAGGNTGCTGGCGGCGGCTCTGGCAGGGGTCAATCCCTGAAAAGATCAAGGTGTTTGGTTGGCTGATCCTCCACAACGCCCTTCCTGTCCAGATGTTCCTGCAGCGTAGAGGCCTGGGGATCAGTCCACACTGCCCCCTGTGCGCTCGTTCTGCCGAAACACTGCAGCATTTCATGCTGGAGTGTCCCGTCACCCGTCAATTTTGGCACACGTGTGGGTTGCAACCCCTCAAGATTTTCGGTAACTCGCCGAGCCTCACCGCGCTCTAGATTCTGTGGAAAGCCCGTAATGATTCCGTCTTCAAAGACGTGGCGTGCCCCCCCCCCCGGCGATGTTATATGCCAGATTCAGGAAGCTTTGGAGGGAACTTGTGATTGCGAGGGGAGGGGACACCTGTATGGACGGGTTTGGGGCGGTTGGGGACCCTGTGAGGGGCGCTCACACTTCGGCGGATGCAGGTTCCAGCGGTAGACAGCGCCCTGTGCCGGTGGGGTTGGATGCAGGCCCCTCGGGGAGGGGGCACGGTAATCCCTCTGTCTCTGGGGCAGACGCGATGCAGGATACCCATTATCCGGATGCTGATCAGGATCGGCATCGTCCTAGGCCGCCTTAGGTGAAGGACCCACCGGATACCACGCTCAACAACCCGAAGAATACGACCCCCCCCCTCAGCCTCAACCTACACAGCGCTGGTTTGAGGGAATCCTTCAGAATGGCAGAACTGGAATCGCCCAGATGATCACGGAGAACCGGCGCCGCCTCGCTGCGGGGTTTGCTGCGCCTGCGCCTGTTGGTCGGCAACAGCCCGGCAGGTAGTTGTTTTTTTCGGCTCCTGCATTTATTGCGGGATCGGTTTTTGTGTTGTTTTCAGTCTCCTTGCTGGTGCACTGTTTCCCTGGCCCCTGGGTTATGCCTTCTGGGGCGTGGGTTCTGGCGCTGAGTGTTGGGTGGTGTGTGGTCCGTCCCCTTCGGTCATGGGGAGATTTTGCTGTGGGGCCACGATTACTGGCCCGCGCTACGTTGCAGAAGTAGCTTGCTAATTTTTTTCGGAATAGATTTCACTCGACCTTTTCCTAAAAAAAAAAAAAAAATACTATGTCATCTTTATTTATCTTAGAGAAAGAGTTTTGTCATGGTAACTTTAAGTTACACATGCAATTTTACTAGTTAAGATTGAGTTACAATTTGAAGTATACCTATGTTTCAATTATTTAAGGGTTGTAAACACCAAAAAGGAGGCAAATTCCGACCATGCTCCGATGTGCATATAGAAACCAGACTAAGGAAGGTGGATATTTCACAAAAATTAAAATGGTTCCACATGGAATTGAAAAAAATCAAGTGCAGAGAGAGTGCAGATGTAACACGATGTTGGAGAACTTGTTTTCCAAGTTGCTATCAAAGGAGGAAGATTTTCTTCGCACATTGCTTCTCTGTCAATGTTGAAACAGGGAATGGACACCAATGATTACGTAGGAAAATTGTGACCCTGGATCTGGCAAATCCACAGTTAAAGTAAATTTGCAACTTGTGTCATTGAAGGCCTCTAATCTAGATTTGATGCAACGCATGTACAGGCCAACAAAGCAACCTACTTCACCATTGTTTGAATTTCAAAATCCCTCTGCCTTTCCATTTCTACGGAAGAGGATATGAGGATCCATCAGATCCTTTAGCGCAAGGTAACCTCCCATGAGATACCTAGATTTTGCAAAGGCCACCAAGCTGACTTGCTCAAGACTTCCTACATCTTTTAGACCCGATACAATTTGCAAAAGCACCATGCAAAAATTGTAAACATCGGATTTATGTGTGAGTTGAAAGCATTTTTCGAAATAGTAAGGATCAAGGTACCCTAGAGTCCCCTTTGGAGCCATGATCACATGGCTAACCTTTGCACCAATGGCCCTGCAAATGCTGAAGTTGGCGACTTTCACATCCACGTGACCATCTACTAATATGTTAGATAATTTCACATCCCTGTGTAGGAGAGGTGGATTCATGAAGTGTAGAAATGCCAACGCTTCCGCAGTTTGAACAATGATCCTCATTATAAAATGCCACCCCAGCTTCATCTCTAGTCTTTTCAAAGCATAAAAATGATCCTCCAAAGTACCGTTGTAGATGTACTCAAACAAAAGAAGGAAATATTCATGACGACATGAGGAATGTAGGTCATTGCAGCCATAGAGTCTTACAATATTGGAATGCTGGATTTGGTAGAAGATTGTGGCCTCATTTAGAAATCCATCCATGGCAGCAACTGTGCTGTGTTTCTGATGAAGTCGTTTCACGACAACATTTCTCTGATCTCGGAGTGTTCCTTTATACACTACATGGAAACCTTCATTGCCAATCTTGTTTTCATCTGAAAAATTATCAGTGGCAAGGCTTAGCTCTTTCTGAGAAAACACAGGGAGATGTGGAAGAGATTTTAACTTTGAGTGCAGTGGTTGCTTTTGTTGTTAATGTTGCCTTTGACGATGCCTCCATATTAAAACCAATAACACCAGGGTCACAATCAATGCCGCAGCTGCAGCCTTTGTTCCTACCTCTGCAATTGTATTATGTCAAGGCAAAACCAGATAGCATCAGAGGCACTAAATACTGTTCTCAGAGTTAGATCTATGGTTCATAATATTTTGAATGGTATGAAGATACAATGGTATAAGATTGGAAAAATACCACTATAAGTAAAACTCTCATTTTATATTCTTCAGAAAATTGAGTTTAGAAAGAAATTTATTCAAAAATAGCTACTACTTCATTTTTTATATAGTTATGCATGCATGTTCTAGGTTCCAAACATGAATAAAGGGTAGATGTATGTTCCTATCCCGCAAGGGGAAGATGGTGCTGGCGTTCGTGGTGTTGGAGGCCATGGCGAGGTTTGCTACCTCGATGGCCTCCCCACCCCTGGGTGTCGCCACCAAGATCGACCAGATTATTCATGATTTTGTGTGGTCTGGTGGCAAGGGGGGAAAGAAGATGCACCTGTTGGCTTGGATAAAAATCGCATGGCCCCGTTACATGGCGGGGGGGGGGGGTTGGCCTCCTCCCCTTCACGCTTGAGGTTGTCTTAGGGCATCATAGACTCCTTCAATGCCTATCCACAAACAATGAGGACCCCTCCCTCTGGGGTCAGATCTTGAGGAAGAAATAGAGGCCCTGGACAGTGGTCAATTCCAACTCCCACATTTGGAGGTAGCTCTGCACGCAGGCCAGATCGATGGGCAGCGTTGAGGAGATCTCTCTGCACCCTCGTCAGCTCCTACAAAAATTGTTCCCAATAGATCTGTGCTGGATGCAGCTGTTGAAGGGTATCCTCCTGGAAAAAATTAAAACCTTTGGGTGGCTGATCCTCCACCAGGCCCTCCCAGTTCGCGTCGCTCTGCAGTCACGAGGCCTAGCAATCAGTACCCAGTTCCCTCTGTGTAATCAACATGCAAAAACATTGTAGCACTTCGTTCACGAGTGCCATGTGACCATGATTTGATTATAACCTGAGAAACCATCTAAGAAAGAATATACTTGACAACTTGAGAATTTAATCAACATCTCATCAATTCTTCGAAGTGGATACTTATCCTTTTTTGAGGCATCATTTAGGTTTCTAA
>MNCI01008452.1:820-15174 GCA_015680685.1 Gnetum montanum
AACGTGTGATAAGTACGACTTAGTTACGAGCACCCACGGGTGTGTACGGCTAGCTAAGGAATCGGCTGCTTATCACACTTAAGCTAAATAGGTGCCTCAGTACGACCACTTTGAATACTTGCGTTACGTGTGGTGATCCTAGTAACGATTAGCGTTTGGTAAGCCACAGTTGCATAGTTTAGGGTGTGTCCGGTAAGTGGGAACGGATGCTGGTGCTAGTTAATTTAGACTTAGGACAGTAGTTAGAGTTAGCTTAGTTTCTCAACCCTTTCCTCTCATAGCTTAAAAGATAAACTTGAAAATACCAAAAAAATCACATACCTCAGACTTGCTTAACCATACACCGTGACACTTACAAGCAAGCCTGGGAAGACAACGGACGATTAACCCCAAGTGTTTCTTATGGTGTTAAGGCATTTAGTCTGCAGAGTTCGACCGGATCGCGTGTGCACGCTCGTATTCGTATGGTTGAGTGTAGGGGTACCTCGCCACTCATCAACTAATTACATTGTTGTGATTACTGAAGATAGATCAACATCTTCCTTTGTCAAAACCTCATATTATATTTGATATAATATCATATTCTTCCAATTTACTATGCTACTTGAGTTAATTCCTAAGGAAGAAATTGAGAAGAAAGATCAATTCTTTTCATCCCAAATAAGGTCCTTTGACCATATAGCCCTTGTGACAAAATTATGACTACATCCCTTTATTCTAGATAGTGAGGAAAATCAGGGAGTTTCCTAACTTTCCTAACTTTGCTTTTATTTTTTATTTTCTTATTATTCTTTCCTTATTTAATTTCTATTTTTAAATTAGATCAATTAAATATTTTAGGTAATACAAGTGGGAAATAGAATTTATCCTACCTTTTCCTAGGTAACTAGAGATATAAGTTGCACTTTGCATAACCTTGATTAGAGCTGATGATTAGATGTTGGTAGACATTTAATTCTCCTCTTTTCATCACCTAGAGATCAAGGTAATTATTAATATTGTAAGATTTATTTTTCTAAATATTTTTCTTAATTATATTTCATTTGTAGAATGAGAGGGAGAACTTTAAAATGTTCAACCCAATTTTAAGAGGATAAAGAAATGAAGCATTAGATCATGGAGAAAGATCATTAATGCAAACTTATTCAAGAATGAATGAAAGCTAAGGTATTTATACTTTAGAATTAGAGGTTGTACCAAGATGGAGGTAACCTTTAGAGGACGTAATTAACCTTTAGGGGTAAGAAACGAGTGTTAAGTGAAGCAAGATAAGAAGATGACTATCCATCCCTTTTAATTGGGTATAGGCATAACCATGGTAATAGTGTTGGATTACCCATAAGGGATAAATGACAAAGGAGGATAATCCTAAGGAATCCTTGGAGCATGACCCAGATACATTATTTTCTATATTAATAAATTTTTCTTTTTATTTCCTTCTACATTTTCCCTACTACATTCATCATGCATAATATGAAATGTTACGTATATTTAACATTTATCATGACATCTAGAAATAGGATGTCACAATGGAGATCTTTATGTACATGATTGAAAAAAGCTATCTCATCCTAGTTATGAAGTGTTGAAGATACTTGTTGAAGCCTGCATAAGGCTAAGAAAGTTGAAAATTCCTATTCACTTTGTAAGTGTGTCACAGAATCCATGATAATGCAGAGCTTTGAAATATTGTAAGAGTTTTAGCACTATCAAAAAAGTGACAATTATTGAAAGGTTAAAAGATCTCAAGAATGAAGTTTAAATATAAGTAACCCAAAGATAAAGGTGTTACAATAAGCTAAAGCAAAGACTAGAACTAGTTATACCTTACTCATAATATTATACGAGTAGTACTAGTCTATGAAAGTAGAATAGTATTATCAACAACTCTGATAATGTATTATGATATAATAAGTTGTTATAGAAATTATAGGAAATTATTGCATACTATAATCAATTTATAATCAAAGTATACAGTCATTAGTTATAGCATACGTTTTTAGATCTTTATAAATTAGAATTTCTAATGAGGCATAAAACCAAACTCTAACAACTTCCATTGTTGTATATCATTGATATGAAGTACTTCTTTTGGTTTTTTATATTATACTTTAATTGGTTAACAAATTAAATATCTAGAAACAAAATCAACTATCTCCTACTTTATCTTAGGTTACCAATATTATTTTCTTAAAATTGGAAGTATCTTATCATCATTAAGATGTAATTGATATTTACTAGTACAAACTTCCTTTAGTAATATTTGTCTTATTTTTTAAGCATATATAACATGCTTTTGAACTATAATTCTTCTTTTTCTCCTTCTTGTAAATAAGAAAAAATGTGTTGGCTTAATTTTTGAAATTTTTCTTAACACCAAGTATTTAACTTCTATTAATAATGTAATTTCATCTATTAAAATAAACTATATAATCAAGCTATTACAGTCTTTTTACTAAGTACATCAACTACTAAATTTGCATTTTTAGGATGGTATTTAATATTAAATTCAAAGTTTATAAGTATTTCAATCTATCTTCTTTGATGTAAATTTAATTATGGCTAGCTCATAAGATATTGCAAACTCTTATGATTTGTCCATAATGTTAGCTTCTCTCCAAAAAAATAATGTTGTCATATTTTTAAAGAAAAAATAATAGCTACTAATTATATCTCATATATAAGGTAACTCACTTTATGATTCTTCAATTGCTAAGGAACATAAGCAATGACATGTCCATATTACATGAGCACACAACTTAGACATTCACTAAAAGCATTTGTATATACATCAAAATTTACCTAGGTTAGGTGATATTAACATACAAACTAATTTGAGTTATTTTTTATTTCCAAAAATATTTGATCATACTTCTTTATAAACTAAAATGATTGATCCTTTCTTAATATCTTTATTAAAAGAGATGCAATCCTAGCAAAATATTTAACAATATTTAGTAATAACTTTCTAACTCTAAGAAACTCCTTACTTCTATGAAAATATTATGTCTTGACTAGTCGTAAACCATTTATTTATTTATTGGATCTATTACTATGTTTACTCTTGATCTATATTGGAAGAAATTGTACTTTTTTTCTTACTCAAAATGCACACTTACATGGTTAAGAATATAATTTTTTCTCTCTTAGGAGTCATAATACTTTCATAAAATGATGTACATGTTTTTCACTTTTAAAATACTAAAGTATCACCAATGAATACTATTACAAATTTATCCAAATAAGGTCTTAGCACATTATTCATTTAGCATATAAATATTGCAAACACATTATTCAATCCAAATTGTAATACCAATAATTCATAGTATTCATATCTTATTCATAGTATTCATAGTAGTTAAATATTTTATTCCATTGCACTTAGTCAATTCACATCAGTATGATCGATTTTAAGCATAACATATCAACGCTTGCTAATCATAGTAGTGAATCACTTGGTATGCTCAGCAAGAAAACACTTGGTAACCTAGTAGTATTAGCAAATGTTCATGATATGTATGATAAATTGGGAACAGATACTTCATACTTATATTAGTTTAGATTTACTTTTTGTATTTAAATTAGATAGATTAATATTTTAATAGTATAAAATACAATCAAATGTATTAGTCATACTTAACCATACAACTTAAGCTCACATAAGTGTGATTAAGAAGACAATAATCAATATCTTCATGCTTGATTATCTAAGGTATCCAACTAGTCCTAAGTCCATGGAATTTAACTAGATCATGCATAAACACTTGCAATTTGTGTGATTAGGCATATGGTTACTCCATTGATCATCATTGGTAATTTTATTGTAAATACATCTTGAAATTCATTAATCATTGGTGATGAGTGACAGGTAATCCCTACACCCAGCCATATGAATCATAAGCATTCACCAATGATTCAATCAAATTTTGAAGACTTAGGTACCGAAGTTACCAATATCCCTAAATAGTAAATCATATAGTTGCAAGTTGTTGTTTTCTTCATCCATATTGTGTTTTAACTATGCGTATGGTTCAAGCATAAGATGTTTATTTTTATAATTATTTTTAGTATATTTCTCCTAATTTCTTACTAATAAAAATAAGATTTATGATAAATCAATTAAATAATTCCTAAATTAACTATCCTAATGTAAAGTAATCATTTCCACTTGCCATACATATCCTAAACTTATATTAACTCTAATGGGAAACCAAGTGTATATTACTAGGCATACCAAGTATCCACTATTGGGATTATTAAGCATTAATATCTTATGCTCAAAGTGGTCATACTCATGTGGTTATGATTAATTGTATTAATTACTTAAGAAGATAAAAGTAAATTACGTATAAAGTAAAGTATTGAAAAGAAATAGTAAACTAGGCTAAGTGTTGCAATGGATGTAGGAAATCTCGATTTTATTATTGATCATGCCAATGCGTTCAAGTACATAAGCACTCGAATAAAATGTCGTACAATCTCATAAACCCATGATGTGAGCACTCAAAGAGAAAATATTTTCACTCTTGAAGGAAGAAACTAAAAGAGTTTAGTTAAGATTAAGACTAAAAAGTGTCAAAAAATGCAAGGGGTGCACTCATTTATATAGGAAATAATTGCATCAACATCAACATATTTACATCAATGCATCCTAGCATGCATCAACAGGCATGTGTCGATGTAGCCTATCTTATTGATGATTCATAATACCACCATGATTGACTGAAAAATCATCTTCAAGTGAATAAAATTAGAATAGAGTTTCTTACAAAATTTGGGAAGGTATGAAATTTATTTATGCAAAAATAGATTAATTGTCTCTAACTTTGAGTGATGGATTGTATGATTTTACAAAAATTTGGTGCCCTTTACAACCAAATAGGATACTTTGACAAAAATTGGAGCAGTTGTCTATTGACTCATGAAAGCACGATGAGCTCTCATATTATTCCTAGAGCTAGAGGATCCTATGGCTTAGATGGTTCTTCATCCCATCCTGGTGTTGTTGGAGGCTAAGGTTGACCTACTACCACCATTGTTACTACTAGCAAATTGAAAGCATCTAGAAGTACTTTCATTTTATTTTCCTTGCTTCATGGATCATACATGGTCCAAGCGGCTTCACTGATATGGGCTGGTGCAGGGATATCCAACAAGCATGACATCAAAGGAAACATTTCCTTCATGTTGAAAAACCAAGTTGCAAACTACTTATGTTCAATGTTGAATGTCTTTATCAAGTTTTGTAGCTCCTAATTGTTATTCATCCTTCTTGCTAGGTTCTCTATAATAGATCATTGATTGGTAAATTTAAACTTCAGAACTTCAACCTCTACGTTGGTTGTTTCCAACTTTTGTTTAGTCTATTTGTGAAGCTTGAACTCCATCTTATAGAGGAGGTAGAAATTGATAACCTATTTTTCCAACTCTATTCTTGGCCTTCTCATTTTCAACATTTCCATGTTTGCATAATGGAGGTTGGTAAGCTCCATGTATTTAATCATCTCCTTGATCTACATTTTCTTTAGCTAGATTTCTACCTTTTTTGTACACATTCAATCCATCAAAGATGGACTATCATACGTTGCCTCATTGTTGGAGTTGCTGGATAGCTACATTCATCTTCGCATTTGCTAATTATATCTCTTTTTCATTAATTTCCTTAAATAGCCTGACTTGGTTCTTATAATAATTTTTAACTCTTTCAAATTTTAGGACCTCATTCTTCTAGGTGGCTACTTCAATTAAAATCTTCTAACAAAGAGTGTCAACCTCCTCCATCTAGAGGTTTTTTGATTTCCATTGCCAACATTTTCAAATCTAGGTTCACCTTGGCAAGATGCTCCTGCTAGTAGCATATGAACTCAAACATTTGGTCCTTCTATTACTCAACATTTTATAGGTGGTGGTTATTCTTAGTAAGGATCAATTTCTCTTTGTGAATTTGCAATAGGTCCTTATCAGTGTTGCTGGTCATGGCCTCTAACATGGACACATCAAAGATCATCATTTCTTTCACATTCTTAACTACTTGGACCTTTTGTTGAAGCTATTAAAAAGCTTGATCTTGGATGAGCTCTAGCCTAAGAATGGTAGGATTAAAGAGACAAGATTACAACTCAGCAACTTTGGTAGTCAACCACGGATTCGCTATGGTGGCCTTCTCAAGTCATGCATTGGTAATCAATAGCCTGGCTTTTGTCTCAAGAAAATGTGAATAGTATGCTATAATTTCATCCAAGAGATCAAAGATCTTTAGAAGCAGTTTCTTGACTCTAACTAATCTTTTCAACACCTCCTTGTATTGGAAAAAAAATCATCCAACCACTTTCTCCTCTTGAAAATCCATGGATTTCTACGATGGTGGCAATGTTAGGTACCAATGCAGTAGGAGCATTGATTACTTTAGCAACTCTATCAACCATCACCTCCACTATTATCTCCTAGCCCTTATGTGATATGACTAAGACTGTTGCCCCCTCATCTTCCTCCAACATGATAGAGAAAGCTATACCCACCACCTCCACTATTATCTCCTAGCCCTTATGTGATATGACTAAGACTGTTGCCCCCTCATCTTCCTCCAACATGATAGAGAAAGCTATACCCACCACCTCCACTATTATCTCCTAGCCCTTATGTGATATGACTAAGACTGTTGCCCCCTCATCTTCCTCCAACATGATAGAGAAAGCTATACCCACCACCTCCACTATTATCTCCTAGCCCTTATGTGATATGACTAAGACTGTTGCCCCCTCATCTTCCTCCAACATGATAGAGAAAGCTATACCCACCACCTCCACTATTATCTCCTAGCCCTTATGTGATATGACTAAGACTGTTGCCCCCTCATCTTCCTCCAACATGATAGAGAAAGCTATACCCACCACCTCCACTATTATCTCCTAGCCCTTATGTGATATGACTAAGACTGTTGCCCCCTCATCTTCCTCCAACATGATAGAGAAAGCTATACCCACCACCTCCACTATTATCTCCTAGCCCTTATGTGATATGACTAAGACTGTTGCCCCCTCATCTTCCTCCAACATGATAGAGAAAGCTATAGCCACCACCTCCACTATTATCTCCTAGCCCTTATGTGATATGAATAAGACTGTTGCCCCCTTATCTTCCTCCAACATGACAGAGAAACCTATAGCATTTTCTAAAATTTCAGGGAATTTTTATCTAGGAATGGACATTATGATATCCCTAGCACTTGCCTTAGGCTTGGTGGGTGTTTGGCTCATTTGTGTTGAGAAGAGCGAGGTCATTTCAGTATCTAGCCAACTTATGATCCTTACAACATTGTTAAGATGGCTAATAGTTGGATGATAAATGGAGGACTTCCCATCATCTGTAAAGCTTTGTTGTTATTGTAGTAGTTGCTCTCAAAGTTTTCTAAGTCTTTCAATAGCTGTGATCATTTCTATTGTAGTCTCTAGAGTTGCAGGTGGTGGTGGTGGTGGTGGCTGCTCCTCTTCTTGCATCTTTAGAAGCAAATGTCCCTTGTAAGTAATTTAATATTATTTTAATGGATTAATCATGGGAAGCTAAAAAAGTTTTTGAAAAATTTTCTACAAAAAAGACCTAAGGCTTGTATTCTCCATGATGTAAAGCTTACCTTTAGTACCACAAGGATCAAAAAATAGGTGAAGATATAGTGGTTTGTGAGTTAGAAGGCTCAGAAGGTTCTTGGACTCTAAAAAATATAAAAATTCCTCTTACTCTATTGAAAAATGACATAGAGTGAGCTAAGTATTGCACATATTTATAGTATTTTTGTTATGTGTTGATGAGGATGCATCAATTGGGTCACAGTGACCCATCCCACTACATCGACAGGGCTATATCGATGTAGCTATACATAGCTATTTTTTACTTNCACAGTGACCCATCCCACTACATCGACAGGGCTATATCGATGTAGCTATACATAGCTATTTTTTACTTTATAAAATATAGGAATTTTGGATGAGTTCTGAGACCAAACAAGAGTCCCATTGAAAGAAAAATGATGGAGAATAATGAAAAAAACATAGAAGAGAGTAGATTTAGCTTGGAAAAAATAGTTTGAGTGGATTTGGATGAAGTAATAATACCAAATAGAGAAAAACTAGATGATGGAATGCTATCAAGATGATTGATCAAACAAGTGAACTTGGGTAATGAATTTAACTAGAAGCATACCAAAGGAATGCAAGTGGATCCTCCCCAAAGCAAACATAGGCCTTTGATACTCTTATATTTCCTCATCATAAGGATTCCATGGGCCCCAAGGATGATAAATGGTCTAGTTAAGTTAAATCCCATACATGGAAATAATTGTTCAATGGTTATATGATCTAGCAAAAAAAATTGAACATTTTCCTATGATATGAGCTAGTGAGATGGTAAACCATGAATGAATATATGATAAAAGAGAGAATGGGGAAGAGATCATCAAAATCCAAGTTACACAAGATTCTTTGTGGAATCTATGATTAAGATGATTCAATCCCAATTCGTTCTAAGTTAAGACCATGTGAATTCCACTTTCAGTGACCTCACATTGATATATGCCCTTCTTACATTGATCAAAAGCCTAGGAAAAATCCAAAGAACTACCATCACTCCAAGAGAAGATGGAAGTAAAGAGGACCTTAGTTAGAGGGGTTTCTTTAGGCATGAGTAACATGTCTTTCTAGCTCCATAATTAGTGCTTGTAGCCCATTATTTAGTCAAAGGGGTGTGCTTTGAATTCTTCTACATGTTTGTTGTTTTTTTTCATGGGAACCATATCATGCAAAAATGTGATTCCTTTTATGGTTAATAGTATGAGTGATGGTATACTAGTGGAGTATCATAGAACCTTAAGAATGATGTTGCAAGAAACCATATTAAATCCCCTTGAGATCACACCTTGTTCCATTTCCACTTAGTCCTTTCCCACTTCATTGAGTATCAAGATCATTGATTAATTGTTAAGTTTAAATGTGAAAGAACCTTGTGCTTTCTGGATACTGATTTCTTAGGAAATAGATGGAATGGGTGAATGTTTTGAACTCAGTGTCTTATATCACCAAAAAAAATTAATAGAATGTTAGCAGATTACATAATCCAAAGGCAAGAATTGATCTTATTTTTTTAATTTATCATAATAGTAATAGCTACCTTTAATACTTTTCTAGATTCACAATAACAACAATAAAAATCTAATATTTTTAATAAACTATAAGAAATTAATTAAAATAAGAACAAAGAAGAAAATGAAAGATATATAAAATAAACAAGAAAACATACAAGAAAGTAAAAACCATACAAAGAGTGGTGTAAAACAAAAATGGTGAAAAATAAGATGTCCCCATTAAGATATCAATTTTAGATGGCCACCTCCCCCATGACTATGTTGGAATGAGAAGATATAAAAAATAAATTGAGCCTATTCTATGGTGTTAGTATTGTTGTTAGTTACTTTGGATTTCAAGAACAACTTAACTTATTATATGTTGTCTAACAAATGTTTGTGAGGACTTGATAGATGGTATATGGTCATGGCTCCAGAAGGAAAAGTTACATATATGATATAAGGTCCTTTTAATAATATTTGGAATTTAGTGCATTATGGCACATGCAAGGGATTCCAATAAAGAATCTTATCACCTAGTTAAATTTGACTCTTCTTATATGTGCATCATTACATTATTTAGAATGTGCCTTATGCACTTTATTTATCATCAGGGCTACTTTTCAGTTCTCATCTAGCACATTAAGTATTATTAATCATTATTTTTGTACTAGATTAATGTTGAGATCAAGCTCACAAGCTATTGTAAGTGTACAAATTTTAGTTTGGATTAGAAGTTTGAGTAACTTTCTATACACCAACTCATAGATAAAGTAGCCTATAGGAAGTTTCTAAGTTGATTGATATGCCCAAAGAGCATCGTTAAGTTTGGTACTCTAGTTCTTCCTATATCTGCTGATTGCTCATGTAATGGTCTTACTGATCTTCGTATCAGTAACTTTGACTTGACTATTAGTTTAAGGATGATAGGGGGTTGTGAGTTTATGTTGCACCACCAAGAGTTGCATGAGTTTTTTAAAATTAGATCCTGTGAAATGAGTTTCATTGTCCAAAATGAGTTCTCTTGGCATACTAAACCTATTTATCATTTGTTGTTGTATAAACTATGTTGTTGTGGTGGATGTACAATTTAATACTACTACAGCTTTAGCCCACTTGGTACAATAGTCAACAACAACAATGATGTAAGCCTTTCCATCTAACACGTGAGTGATGGATTCCATGAAGTCGATACCCTAGAGATCAAAGGGCTCGAGTGGTTGAATCCACTCTTGGGGCCCTTCTATCCATATGGTCATTCCTCCATCTCTTTGGTAGCATTCGCATCAATAGGAGAAATGGTAAGCATCCCTAAAGTTCATTTACTAGAAATACCCTGCCATGAGGATCTTTATAGTCATTTTCCTTCCTACATAGTGGCCCGAATGAGGGCCTTCATGAGCATATTGAAGTATGTACAATTGATTAACATCAAGTACACACCATCAAACTAGGCTATTGACACAAACCTTACAAAGGTTACCTTGAATTTCCATGTAGTGCTTGATGTGGAAAAGAAACTACTATTTCTTCTAATTGTTCCATTTTGGTGGAGTCTCTTGTGTAAGAAAATAATAGAGAAAATCATCATACCAATTGATATCCCTAGTTTCTTGACCATTAGAAAATTTGACAAAGAGGAGTTCATCTCGAAATTGATTAGATAAGGGCTTCTTATCCTCTTCGCTATTCCATTTCAATCGAGATAATTAATAAGTGATCACATTATTAGTTCCCTTCCTACTCACCATTGTCAGGATGAACTCTTGCAAAATCACCAACCACCATCTGAAATAGGGGCTTACCACTAGCTTGTTCATTAGGCAATGGATAACACTATATCCATGTGTAGAAATATTTAATATCTAAGCACATGGTGCCTAAATTTTTCCAAAGCGTATACACCCACAATGCTTCTACTTGCATAATGAATGTAATATAAACATTTTTTATCATCCAATAATGTAAGCATGATCCCCAATGCATAGTTGGATGCATCCATCATAATGTGAAAAGTTTTGGACCAATTTAGAGCACATAGAATGGGAGTTTCTATGAGCTTTTTTTTTTAACTATTAAAATACATGTTCACATTCATTGTTCTAGTCATCTTTCTTTGTTAACTCTGCCAACAGTTTGAAAATTTTGGAGAAGTTCTCAATGAAATGCTTGTAGTAGCTAGTATGTCCAAGAAATGACTTCATATCTTTTACAGTTTGAGGCTATCTGGTAATTCCTTGGATAACATTTACTTTTTCTAGATTCACCTCTATCTCTTTTCTTGAGATATGGTGCCCTAAGATAATGTCCTATTGTATAATTAGATGGCTTTTCTACTAATTGATCCTTAATTTGGTCTCCACATAACATTTTTGTACTTGCTCCAGATGGTCCAAGGCTTTCTCAAAGTTGACACCATAGGTGGAAAAGTCATTCATGAAGACCTCCACACCACTACCAATATACTATTGAAAAATGTTGACTACTAGGTATTAGAAAGTTGCAGAGGCATTGCATAGGCCAAAGAACATCTTTTTATATGCAAAAGTCCCCTAAGGATTTGATTAAGCGACTATAACCATCTAGTAAACTAGAGTAGTTGTGCCCTACAATCATATGCAACACCTAGTTCACAAATGGAAATGGGAAATGATCCTTAAATGTTGCCATATTCAATAGCCAAAAGTCCATATAGACTCTTCATTTTCCTTCTTTCTTTGGTATAAAGATGAGCAGGATTACCCACTCATTGTTGGCTACAGGATAGATGAATCTAGCCTTAAGAAGTTATTTAATTTCATCCTTAATAACTTGCTTAAGTTTTGGATTCAACATTCTTTGCAACTACCTCCTTGGCTTGATGGAGGGATCTATGTAGATTTTATGCTAGGATATCCTTAGATCTATTCATGTTATATTATGATATGAACATGCAAAGGCTTTTGGCCATTTGTTTACCATGTTCAGTAGCTTCTTTTTCTGGTCTTGGTCAAGGTTGGCATTCATTATTATTGACTTGCCATTATTAAGAAACACATATTCTAATGTTGTTGGTAAAGCCTGAAGTTCAAGGGGCTCCTACTCAAAATCATCTTGGATTTCCATCTCTTCCTAATCTATCTCTTTATTTTTTTGAAAGAGTTGATGTTGGAGCTACTCCAATCCATTCAAATTATCTATATAGACACTTTTGAGAAATTCCATTAGTTCTATGTACATTGTGGATTGAACACTGTTTTCTGTGATCAACCACTAAATACCTTCTTGTTTTATGGGTACTGCATACAGTCACCTTAGGATAATTGATGTTTTAGCATACTAATTTCATGCTTGGATAGATGTGCTTTTTATGGTCCATATTTTCTACATGTAATGGTACACTGTGTCATTGTATGTAATGCACGAAACTCACTTCTTCTTAATCTTCCTAAATTCATTCTCCTTGGAGATTTCCAAGGAATGATCTCTTATCCTTATCTTGACATCAATAGTACTAAGCCAAGCCCTTCTCATGATAATGGAAAAGTTCCCTTTTGTAATTATTTACATGGATCACTCGGAAATTTTCTATGTATGACCATCCAAAGACAATGGTCACAATGTCCTCCACCAATCCTAATGGAACAATGATGGACTGATCTGCAAGCTCTAAACTAATGTTGCATTTTTTGAGTAGAGGAAGGTTCTATGTATTATACATCTTTTGAGAACTTAAGTTCACTATGGAACATAAATCTAGTAGAGATTGGCATGGATTATTTCCTACGATCTGCAAATAGATGAGTGAACTTCCAAGATCAGATCATTGCTTGGGAAGGTGGCTAGCCTTGATCCAATCTGTGACTACATGGATTAACAAACTAGTATGTACATTACAATACATTTGGATTTAAGGAAGCTTGAGGTTATTTCTAGAAGCAATTGATGTAAGATTAGTAGCCAAGGATATCTGTGAGGGTTTTTATGAACTATGTGGCCTAAAGAAGGTCCTCTTTCAAGGCTTATGCTCAGAGCCCCTCAGATAATCCTCCAGTCATAATTTTATTATCCTTATAGCATTATGTTGTTATGGTTGTGGTGGGATTTCTCCTGGAATTGATGGTGTAGGTGGTAAAGGAGTGGTATTAGAATATGGAAAGTTAGATGATAGAAATGGAGGAGGATAAGTAGAGAAAGATTCAAATCATGGAGTATGGGTTTGATGATATTTTGAATGGTAGCAGTAATGGGAAAAAGGATTATGGCTTGTAGAGCCATGAGGAGATATAGATTGTTAGATGTAATATCCATAATGATTTGACTGTCAGCAAGGATATTGCTATCATAGTGGTGGCATCCTCCATGATTGTGGATTTGACCACTATTAATATTACTCCTAAGGTTAAGATTGCACTCCACTTGGATGTTTGATGAAATTTCTACTTGTAACTTCCTTGGGAATAAGGTAATCTTTTAGTTGGTTGCTTTCTTACTAGTTTCAGGTTTAATACATACACCCAAAATTTTTGCAGATGTAACACTTTACGGAAACATCCCTTGGAATGTTCATATTAGCAAATGATACATTCGTCATCATCTATCCTTGAATTTACAACCTCATGACTATGGATTTTACCATTGTTGATATTGCTCCTAAGGTTAAGATTGCACTCCACTTGGATGTTTAATGAAATTGCTACATGTAATTTCCTTGGGAATAAGGTAATCTCTTAGGTGGTTGCTTCCTTGCTAGTCTTGGGTTTAATACATACACCCAAAATTATTGCAAATGTAACACTTTATGAAAAAATCCCTTGGAATGTTCATATTTGCAAATTATACATTCATTATCATCTATCCCTAAATTTACAACCTCATGACTATGGATTTTACCACTGTTGATATTTCTCCTAAGGTTAAGATTACACTCCACTTGGATGTTTGATGAAATTTCTACCTATAATTTCCTTGGGAATAAGGTAATCTCTTAGGTGGTTTCGTCCTTGCTAGTTTTGGGTTTAATACATACACCCAAAATTATTGTAGATGTAACACTTTATGGACATCCCTTGGAATGTTCATATTGGCAAATGATACATTCGTCATCATCTGCCCCTGAATTTACAACCTCATCAACTATTATAGCCTTACCTTTTTTTGATATTGTTGCTTGCCTATATCTTTCTATCTTGTTCTATCTCTACTACTACCCTACTTCATCTTCTCCTCTACTATTTTGAGAGAAATTTGAAAGTTCTCATCT